>JAUZST010046346.1:0-25652 GCA_034779995.1 Parotocinclus haroldoi | reverse complement strand
GGGCATGTTCGATTAATCGTCCCAGCCGCTTATTAGGACCAAAACCATCCCGTCCCGATGTGCCCCCATTAACCGGAATCGACTGTATTTATATAGTGCAAAGAATAATTTCATTCCATGTCTTGCAGTATTTTGTTTTGATCTGTACTCGTATTTTAGGTGGAGAGTGGGAGCCTAAAAAAGGTTCCCAAACATAATTACCAAATCTCTGTGAATGTGTTTACTTTTGGAAAAGTGGGTGGGACCTCTGGACGGGTCTGGACTCGTGCCTAGATAAACATTACGGCTTTTTGACGTTTTTTTGCCAAACTTTTATCGGACTTTTATCGGACTCGGGAATCATTACCTCCGTCCCGAGAGAACAGACTGGACACTTGTGTAACGATGGAGTTTTTCAGGTTTCCAGCTCCTTCCAGAACATCACCGGCCAGTTCGGCAGGGCTTTCGGGAATCCAAACTGAGAAATGCGAAACGCACCGAATGAGCACCAGGGCACGGCACCGTCATCGTTTCCAAACCGTAACTCATTCGAACGTACCTTTCATACCGCCCAGCGTCCCCAACAAGACGGTCTGGGTTACGTTTGAAAAACAGGCCAGTGCGTCGCCCGCCAGCCCCACAGGGCCGAGGATGGCTGCCTCCAGCAGGTCTAATCAGCACAGGGAGGCAGAATTTGGGAGCAGGCAGAGCTTAAATTGCGGTTGTGATTCTGCTTTCCGATTGATTCGGTTCGATTCCCATAGCGCTTTTTTTACAATAGACATTTTCGTTGTTACGTAAACATCGTCGCAAATTAGATTCTGCTGTTCCTAATGAGCAAGCCAGATGGCGGCGGCGGTGGCAAGGAGAAAGAGATTAAGAGGAAGGAGCCTTGAGAGGAAACCCGTCCTCGTTTAATAATAAATAAACACGACTGACATTATGTGTTGAAACATTGAAACGAAAACATGCAGCATTTGTACGCAGAGACGGCAGAGCGAGCGTTTTCAACGTTTACCTTCAAACAGCTGGAACAGATGTCCAACCAAGCTCCTGAAGCGACCGTTCACGTCGTCTAACGCACCGCTGGCACGCTTTAGATAAGCAGAGACCTCACCTGCTGTGGGATGGGGAGAAGATTTGAGCGAAAAACGACAAAACTGGGGACAGGACGCGAGGTCAAAAAGGATTAAGGTACGCACCGGCGTCGAGTATCCCCGACGTATCGGCCCACCGGCCAAGCGCTGCCGTCGGATCAGAGAACACCAACGGGACGAACTCTGCCACGATTTAAAAAAGAAAAAAGAGAAAAAAGAAAAGGCAGACGATTTAAGCGCTCGAGCGCAGAACAGAAAATGTCAAACCCTCGGCGCCTGGCGCTCACCGCTCGGATCGTTCCACATTTCGTCTATCCTGCTCATCTCGTCCACCATTCTCTCGGCCGCCTCGTTCAGCGCCGTCGCGGGATCGGAGGCGACCTTCTGTAACCCTAGAAAACATAAGAAACGACCGTTTCTCCACCCTGCTTGCTAAGCTTCTCAGAGCTTCACTTTGGACGCTTACTGGTCAGCTGGTCGTCGCTCACAAAGTCGAACATCAAAATTCCAGCTGCTGACCAGCAGATCAGGACAGCGACGACGATGGCCCACTGTGCCGGGCGAGCCAAACCCCGCACGAACCCGTGATTTATGACTTGAGCAGGGGCCGAGCGTGGGGCGTCCTCATTTTGGCCGTCCATAGTGCCGTGAGGTTTGGGCTCTGCCCCCGGACCTGTTAAACAGAAGATCAGGAGTATTAGCGATCTCTCTGGGCGTCGGCTGTTCAGGTCTGTTGCTATGATACGAGAGAATCGGAGAATTCCATTTTCGGTTTTGCAACAAAAGTTTGGAACTTTCGAGCTCGATAACTTTTGAACCGCAAGAGATATTGTAAATCTGATCGCACCAATCGAATTCGGAGACGCTTCCGATCTTCTGCATGACCACCTTCCCTTGATCCAAACTCATGGCAGCTTTCAAGATGGCGCCCATGTTCCGGACATAGCCCAAACGATAGCTCCCCCTTACCCGTTATGTCATGATCCCCTTTGTTTCTGAAATAGAAGGGTGTGACTTTTGACCCAGCCTGTATTATGAGCTTTAACCGTCTACGGTTTGATCCGTCAAAAGCAAAGAGCTCTTATAGTGTCTAAATATTATTGCCACTATAATGGTTAATTGTATAATTGGTACAAAATGTTGCCTAAAGCCACGTTAAATGACTCCTTCCCTCGTGCTTGTGTGCAGCCAGAGAGGAAGCCAACTGAACAAACGCTGTGCATCTCGGCTTTTCGGTACTAAAAACAAACTACTAAACGCTTTACAGAAAACAGGTTCATTTCAACGAACCTCTAAACTTAAACGCTTAAATGAAGCAGCACGACCTGAGCCAGAGCCTAATATAAACAACGCTTTTGCACTTTAGGCTATAAATAAACGGCGGTACCTTCAGGGCCTTTGGTCATGGTCTTTGGTCTCGATGCTGTCCTGTTGGAACCGTTCCACCCGCTGGACCTCAGAGCCCTCTGACCAGTCAGCGTTCTTCTTGTTTGTCCCCCATACAGTCCACAGGTGAAACGTCGAACAAAAACCCTAATTTTTCCCAGCGGGCATGGCGGAGGGCGGCGCGGGGAGACGCCGACGGGGGAACTAGGACGGGGAACGCGACGCTGTGCTTAAACGGGCGCAGCAGACGCGCTCGCTCATAATTTTAACCGCGTAATCGGCACCTCACATGGCCATTGGCGAGAAAACAGGCGGCGGGACTTCGGGGTAACCTTATCCACAGCGGTTATTCTTAGCCTGCCTTCCCTAACCCAGCTGCTCTCCGCCTGGCCTTTTTAGGCTGCTGGAGGAGGGCACAATCGAGAGTCCCTACCATCCAAATGTTTGTTTAGGTTACAGACCCTGCTCTGATATACTGTACAGTCAGACTAATATAACAGCAGCCGTTTCTTATCCTTATAAAAGCTCTAGATTTATCTGTCCGCGATATTTCGGCCACTATTAAAGTATGATTTCATTTAGAAAGAAGAGCGGTTCGGTGAGGCAGTCTGGTTGCCAGATGTTTCATAAGGAGTCCGTTCAGACCAAATCTTGGGTCTAAGGGCGTACACGCCAGTTCAGATGAAACATATTTAGCGTATTAGTTCATGGAAATGGCGGAGCGAAGGGGATGAGTCAATATAAAAGAACGAGATCAAGAAGAAGGTCGTTTACCAACTTCAGCAGTTCAGTGATGAATTATGATACGAGATGTAAATCCATAACAACCTGGATTTGCACCGAGCCGTCCCACTCTCACTCGGCGTGTGATGCTCTGGAATAAATTAAGAGACCGATGCAAAATGATCACTCGCTCACTCACCCGTCTGGGCGAAACGGAGCCTTTTTTTTTTTGTTTTGTTTTTGTTTCGTTTTGTTTGCTTTATTCCATCGATCGCTGAGAAATTCCAAATAAAAACACAGTTGTTTATTCGCCGCGCAAGTCAAGATAATGAAAAAGAGGCCGTGCTCTCAGTCCTCAGTTCTTACCCCTAATAATAATAATAATAATAATAATAATGAGAAGAAAACGAGTTTAGATTCGTGTTTTTAAACCAAAACGAAACCGACGCCAGTATTTCAACCCCGGTTTTCACACGTCTCGTTTTCCTTTATAAATAATCAATCAATCAAAAATTATCAGTAGATCTTTTTATAACTTTATCCCAGTTGACCCTGGTTTGGGTGGTACAACCTGGACCCCAGCAGGGCGTCGGCCCGATCCCTTTAAACGATGACGATTCGGGGTTTTCCTTCGATTCCATTAATCTGGGCAGTCCACTGTGGGCCGTCTTTTTTGGCACACAAACAAACGTCCGATATGGATCTGACCTTGTGAGTTTTTGACTCGCAGAAAGCTGTCCCTAACCCTTCCTTGGACCTTGGCGTTGGACCGCTGCGTCCTGCGGCCTTTCTACGTTAAGAGTCTTGCTCAGGGCAGCAAGAAGGTCCCGGGTTCAATCCCGGGGCGGGGCGGCCTGGGTCCTTTCTGCGTGGAGTCTGCATGTCCTCCCGATATCTGCGTGGGCTTGCTCCCACAGTCCGACCCGACATGCGTGTCAGGTTAACTGGTGTCTCTAAAGTGGCCCTCAGTGGGTGACCGCGCATGTGACCTACGACGGATTGGGTCGTTCCCGCCCTTGCGCCCAGAGCTGGCGCCGGCTGGCCCAAGTGGACTAAGCGGAGGATAACGCTTGCTCAAGGGTCCAGCAATGGCATCCCGGTGGACGGTCCGATCAGCGCAGAACTTTAAACACAGCTCTGCCGTCCCACGTCAACCAGAAACCGAAACAAAAGAGCGGGCTTGGGTACGAGTCTTTTTTCTACAAACGTCTGTGCCCGAACGAAACGGAAACGGTTAAATTAAACAACATCTATGGACGAACCTTAATCTGTCACGTAAAGAAAGTCATCGTGACGGTGGATTGTGGCTAAAGGACACGGGCAGGAACGTTTCTCACACACACACACACACACACACACACACACACACACACACACACACACACACACCTCTGCGCTGTCAGGCTAACGGCAGTCCAGGGAGCGAGGACTGAGCCAGGAATAAAGTTTCTGTTCATAGTGTCACCGACAACAGAATGATGTTAACCATTTATTTATTGGATCTTCTTCGCTAGAGATGCAGGTAGAGTCAAGCAGAATGCCCACACAGCCCGATTACTATATCGATGCGTAATTATCCTATCGTTAATCCAAAGTGACTAAATAGAAAATGCACTCGTTTTAACTAACAACAGAAACGAAAACGAAAAAAAAAAAAAGGGAGACACTGAGCTTTCGCCAAAAAAAAGCGGGTGCAACTCATAAGGCCGAGCAGAGTCACTAGGGCCGGCGCAGACACCGTGTCCTTCGGTGGGGCGGGGCAAGCAAAGGCGAGTGCCACGTCCCGAGCTCAGACGGAACGACCGGGGGGGGGGAAACGAATAAATAACCTAGAGCTCAAAAAGAGGCGAATCCGTACCTGATCTCCGGAGCCGTTTCTCCCGAGCAACGATGCCGAACGAACGAACAAAAATGCATTATGTAAAGTAAAAAAAAAAGGCTAAAAAAATGAAGCTGGGTGGAGGGGGGTCGGGAATGGGGGTGCGGGGGTGTGGGATCAGAGATTAGGGGTGGGATTTTTTCGTTGTCGGTAATCACAATCATATTTACACTACATACAGTTTTCATCCGCGATCCTTTTGAAACGCTCCCAACCACCCCACCCCCCCTTCCCCCCCCTCCCCTCCAGGCCCAAAACGATTTTGGCTTTAGTGAACACGCTCAAGGAGACACGTCCCTTCGATGGAAGATGAAGCGAGTCGAAATACTGGGTCGAGGATGGAGCGAATCTGGAAGCTTTAGTCGGCGCAAGCGCGTCGCCGATGCCGTTCCCTCTGCCCTGATCTGCTCTGCTCCGCCGCTCCGAGGAGGTTTTCGGCTTTCTCCCTCGACTAGGGGCGAAGTCAAACTCGCCAGACTCCTGTTCCAATCTAAAACGGCAAGATTAAAACACGAGCCCAGAGTCCTGACTCGCTCCGGACGGTTCGCGGTCCGTGCCCCTGCCCCGATTAGAGGTTGTCTCCCGGTTGGTACTGCGGCTCCGTGGCCGTGAAGTAGTCCTCCAAAAACGCCTGCAGGTACTCGAACGTGGGCCTCTCCTCCGGATCTCGCTTCCAGCACTGCAGCATGAGCTCGTGCAGCGAGATGGGACAGTCCTGAGGACACGGCATCCTGTAGCCACGCTCCACCTGCTCCAACACCTCCCGGTTGTTCATCCCTGAGAGAGAAGAACAGAACGGCAGTCAAAACGAGATTTCACGGAAACACCTGAAAATAAAGCAGGCTTTTATCGGATTCCACAACGGCGGCTCCCTAAAAGGCTCTGGCTTTAAGTTGTAGGAAGGTCCCGCCCCGGGATCGAACCCGGGAACTTCGGTGCCGCCCCATCGAGCCCCCGTGCCGCCCAGTGCCCAGAAAACGATGAACGATGAACAAATCATTTTTAGGAGAAGAGTCCAATAAAAAAAAATCCCCTCGCTGCTCACGGTCGCCGGAAATACAAGATTTCGGCTTTTGTCATCTGAAACCAAACCCCGAGGAAAAAGGACGATCCTTCACAAACGCCCGACATCTCACCCGGGTACGGCACACGCCCTTTGGTCACCAGTTCGGTCAGCAGGATCCCAAACGACCACACGTCCGATTTAATGGTGAACCTCCCGTACAGCGCGGCCTCGGGCGCCGTCCACTTAATGGGGAATTTAGCACCTGAAAGAGGACGAGGAAAAAAAAAAACCACACAGAGTTCCTTATTTTACCCAGAGCACGCAAAACACCACCTAGTGACGGCATGGTGGTATTACAGTAGTTTGAATTCCAGGTCTCACACACATTAACATAACAGAACAGAAAATCTCAGCTCATGAAGCCATGTGTTTGGGTTCTCACCCTGCCTCGCTGTGTATTCGTTATCCTCGATCAGCCGGGCCAGGCCAAAGTCCGCGATCTTACACACTAAACTGTCGCCCACCAGGATGTTGGCCGATCTCAGATCCCTGTGGATGTAGTTCATGCGCTCGATATAAGCCATGCCAGCGGCGACCTGTAACAGCATCACGGTTACATATAAGCCTAGTTACAATTCATACCGCCTCACAATCCAAACAACGGTGGGTTAAGGGCCTTGCTCAGGGACCCGACTGTGGCAGAGGTGGGATTTAAACCCTGGACCTTCTGGACCTTCTGGTCCATAACCCAGTGCCTTGCCCACTTGTCCCAGCATTGTTCATCACGAGCAGTCTTCTTCAGACCTTCTTACCTGGGCTGCCATGTCTACGAGGTTCGGCAGTTTAAGGCCCCGTCCTTCCCCGTCCTTCAGGAAGTCCAACAAGCTCCCTGAGAAGAGATTAAACAAGATCAGTCGTACGCAGGCTGAACGCGAAACCCAGTAAGCTTCTAAGGTCTCTGAGGTCCCGCCGGAGTGCAGGAACTCCCTCCATCATTCAGTTATTAGGAGACGATGTGCCTCCAACAACTCACTTTCAAATCTATTCTTTTATTCTATTATAACTATATTACTTACTTAATTGTACTATTAATTATTCAATTAGCATCTGGGCCACCCGTGGAGGTCGGCTCCCTTTCTGAGCCTTGGTTCCTCCCAAGGTTTCTTCCTTCTACATTCAGGGTTTTTTTCCTTGCCGCTGTCGCCCTAGGCTCGCTCAACTTGGGACTGGGATTGGTAAATATAAAGTGAAACTTGTATGAATATAGTTTTTTATACGTAATCCGTTTTCTTCTTCTTCTTCTGGGATTTTTTTTGTGCACCCAAAAAAAAACAAAAAAAAAAAAAAACTCACTGTACTTAAAAAAAAGTAAAAAAAAAAAAAACTTTTTACTTTTAGTTTCACTCCAAACTCCTCCGCACACCCTCCTCCCACGTACCCTGGTTACCCTGGTTACGCCAAAACAAGCCCACGCCCGTTCGCAGCCACGGGACGTCCGAAGAACAACGCAGGGATTTGCGGAACGGTGCGCTCTGGAGGGACGTTAGTGCCGGGCCAGGGTGGGGCGTGTCTGGAGCGCTTCTTATAGTCCAGATATTAGGTTCAGACAGACAGCTTGATATAAAAACCAGATCCGAATCATAAAAGTGGGCTCCACCCTTCCCGCTCACCTTTGCCCATGTATTCTGTGACGATGTAGATGGGCTCTTCGGAGACGACGGCGTACAGCTGCACCAACTTGTCGTGTCTGAGCTTCTTCATGATCTGGGCCTCCTCCAGGAACGACTCGGGAGACATCGTGCCCGGCTTCAAGGTCTTCACCGCCACCTTGGTGGTCCCGTTCCAAGTACCTGCAGATTATTGGGAGATGATCGACCCAGACACTAATTCACGTCGATATTTGGAAAAGGACGGATTAAAGCGGGGCCTGGATTAAACCAGTCATTAGAGATAATCCGGTCCTAATCTCTGGGTCCGGCCTGAACCTGTCGAACGAAAGCACCTACCCATCCAGACCTCTCCGAACTGGCCGTTCCCCAAGCGCTTGATGAGCTGCAGCGACTCCCTCGGGATTTCCCACACGTCTTTGGTTTTGACAGACAGGTCGGCAAGGCGAGGCATGCCTTTGTGGCAGGGGACTATCAGGCGACAACACAAACCGGCAGCTCTCGCTACAAGCACACAGAAAAAAGAAGATGAAGATTCAAAACATCACCGGGATTTCCACAGCAACAAAAACAAAGGTCCCCCTCAGAAACCCGGGACGTCGTCCACGGAGCCGGGACGAATTAAATCGGACAAATGAATTTACCGGAATAGTGGTGAACGAGCTGCTGCAGAGTCTCGAACTGAGCGCGTGTGGTGATGTAATAGCCTCCGTTGTCCAGCTTACGGATCTTGTAGTGTTTGACGTGATCGCCCTTGACGTCGTCCCAGTCCTGTATGGATAGGGAATACGCTCCTGAAAGACAGGGGGACAGGACGAAAGTGAGGACGGACAGATGAAGACAAGATTGCGAGGCTCAGATTAAACACAGATTAATATAAAACAAGCCCGGCTCGGTGATGCTACATGACGCAATAACAAGACTTAAACTTTGCGAACCAGCCAGGGACCGGGACCTAAACTGCAAACTTCATTTTCTTGGCCACACCCAGCATTTCAGAGCCTCCAAAAAAGCGTCTCCTTCCCTGGGTTGCCAACCCGGTCAAAGTCTAAAAGCCACAACACAAGTCAAGTCGCCCAGCCGCCATCCACCGACTGAAACCAGAGACTGAGAAATCCGATGCCCAGTCTGAAATCCTGCTCTTTTAATCGGAGCCCCAAGTTACACACTCGCGTCAGTTTTACAGCCTGGGTGACATCATCCACGTCGCGTTCAAGGCTGCACCCGTCTCCCCCCCCCCCCCCTCCTCCGCTGGGACCGCGTCCCTTGATATGCTAATCCGAGCGTACACGCGTCTGCTCAAACACGCCAAACCAGTTCTAAAACAGGTGAGGACACGGCCAGGTGGAACGGGAAGGGGGGAGGGGGGTGGAGTCTGGGAGGCGTTCCAAAACGGCTGCCCTCGACGGTCACTGGAACGTACGGACATGTGCCTGCGATGGCCCCGGTCCTCTTTCCGGAAAGGTCCAAAAACAACATCTGTGGATGGACCGAAGCCAGCCTGAGCAGAAGCCCGACCCCCCTGCCAATATCCAATATTCCAAGGAACCAAGTGTCCTTCTGAGAGTAACCAACCCCCTGTAGGTCCCTCACTACAAAACCGTGAAGGGATTTAAGAGAAATACCGAAAGACCAGACCCCTTAGCTCACCCGACTCCCTCCGATCTGATCTGATCTGGAGCCTTCATCTCGTCCATGGGGAGACCATTCATCTGATATTCAACACCATCTAACCCAAAGACCACACTCGTGTAGGACCAGCCACACCAGAAGTAGCACGGGTGACCCTCTGGGCCGTGTGCCCAGTCCACCGCTCTCTCCTGGCACCACACTGGCGAGCCTCCTAAAGCAGCGACGGTGACTCAGGAGGCGAGACTGTTGTAAAAACAAAACTCTGCCTCGTACCGCGCCGAGACAATCGACTCGTAGAACCGGTTGCCGCTCTCGACTGCTCATCAGCCGATCCACTACCGTGCAAAGAAACAAGGCCGAGCAGCTGCTCGACTTCACACAGAAAGACAAGAACCTCCCCCATCCCATCCTCACTACGTCTCACATAGGAGCTCGAGGAACCCTGAGCAGTTGTTTTCGTCAGTCTGGGCAGCGCTGGGTCTCACATCTCGAGACAACGCCAAATGTGTAGCCTGGTTTTAGCGCCTCTTGTCCCAGTCGGTGGGGGGGGGGGGATGTTCACGTTGCAAGCCCAGATCCGAGCCTTCAGATCAAAGCCCCTTTTCCCTTGCCCCTCAGGAACCTTCTGCAACGCTTCCAAAAGCGCCTCGCGAGGAAAACCACCTCGGGCTTCTGCACAGATGTTCCTAAACCAGCTGCGAGACTTGATCCTGGGATATCCGAAGATAGTGGTGCCCAAACCACGTACCTTGCTCCTCTCCGGCCAAAGGAGCAGCGTTTCTACTCCACAATCCTCGTCCCGTCACGGAAAACAAACCCAGACACCCCGACGCCGTTCACGGGCCAGAAAACCATCCAAACCGCGAACAAGAAGGTCTACCAAGTTCCAGATCGTCTAACCAAGCGCGGGGAGAAGCTGCACATGCACGTTACCTTTGGTGGTTTCACTCTCCCGGATGAGGAAAGTGCCCCGGGGGTTCCCGTTAGACAGCAGCTGCCTCTCTGCATCCTTACGACCGAGTTTTCCAAAGTACCAGCTGTAAGAGCACAGAGATTATCGGGTCAACTCGGATCTTCAAGAGCCGACACGGGCGTTTAAAGCAGAAGCAGCTCCATCGAGCGAGCCTGGGGCGACAGTGGCAAGGAAAATCCCTGCGTGCTATGAGGAAGAAACCTTGGGAGGAGCGAGACTCCCGAAATGATTATGTTTTTTTTTTTTGTTAAACGTCATGCCATCTTTATGAAGAGTGTAACAAACGGAGAAAGAGAACTCACTCTTCAGCCTGGATCGAATCTACTGGAGCCACGTAATTGCTGGGGATGTATCCCGTTCCACCCGTAGTCAGGGAGCGAGCCTCCCACCAGTCTCCTTCCCTACAACACAACGGCGGGAGAACGCATCGTCACACAAAACACGCAAAAACGCAATCCCGACACTCGACCAGAAAAGCGTCCACACGGCCCAAACGGAGGCACGGGCAGGACTCGACATGTTTTCCGATCAGGGGGAGTAAGCCTAGAGTCAGCCACGCCACATCCCCCGACCGGCCTCCCCTCCCTCGGAAACAGTGCTCACAACAAGGGCCGGATAGCACCAGCAGTTATTGAACGTGAAAACGTTTTGAAAAGCGTTACTCACGTGCTATTGAGAATTTGGAACTTTTCCCCTTTCCTGAAGCTCAGATCATCCTCTGTCCTCGCTTCGTAATCATAAAGTGCTACAAACAGCGTCACTCCTGCAGCAGAGAGAAGAAAAAAAAACGTAATCAAGTAATTAGTTAACAACAAATAAAGAACGGGGATTACTTTCCTTGTTCCCTTCCTCCCTAAAACTAGGAATTGCGAGGTTACGGCCTTCAAACGCTTTGTTTAAAGGGAAGAACTCTATGTTTACGATAAGATTTGAGAATCAGAAATAAAGCTTTCTTATTAAACGGTAACTGGAACTGTAACGCCTTATTCCCAAACCTGTTATTTTAGCCACACCCAGTCCTAACGGGCAGGCTTGGGAACGACTCTCATTGGGTTCCCGCCTCCAGAAGGTTCCCCTCCTAAAAACAGAGTCCAAAACTAAATGGTTTCAGACGCTGACGGAGAGCCCTGACCTCCTCCCGGGAGCATCTCCACACCTCCAGCATCCATCCACAGACGTCCACATTGACGGATTCGTGCTCAGGGCGGCACGAGGTCTGGAGATACCTGTCCAGCCCAGGATGACCACTTTTGCCGTCCTCAAAAAGGCTACCTACCTTCAAGTCTTCTCTTTTTATTCAACTTTGGACTGTCCAAAATGGAACCCCGCCAATCCAAAGGGCCATGGTTAAGGTCCCAAGAGCAAAAGCGTGGTCCATTCAATCTCACGACCTTGTGGCTTGCGCAAAAACGTGCTAAGGGCCCGACAGGGACAGTGCAAGAACGTAAGAGCTCAAACTTCTCCTAAACAGGCCACTGGGGCTCCCCTGTCCAAACATACGTCCCGATGTATTTACACAATCACGGTCTTTCCAAGCAATCAAGGGCTTGGTGTATTTTTTTTTAACAGGACCAACATTGCCAGTGGTGGAATCTGAACCCTTGACCTCCCGCTTAAGAGTTTACCGTAACCCAAGCCGCCTCTTTATATAGACCTCAGGACCTTTTGTAAACACACATTTCGTAATGGCTGCCCCGTGACACATGGACGCGTTTATTTTAGTCCCATTGTCTTCCTTTCGTTCTCGGTTTCTCCTCCCCCGGGCATTCGGGAGACGCCCTTATCCACAGCCACGGCCCGGCGATTTAGGGTTCAGGGCCTCCCTCGACGGACCCAGGACCCTGGAACGTACGTTAAGTCTCACTCGACGACTCACCTGTTCCACCGCGCGAGCGCAGAGTGCCCGAGTGGGAGGAGCTGTTCACCCCGCCGAACACGGTCACCCCCTGGCTGACGGGCGCGTGGAAGTTGTTGTAGTTGGGGATGGCGGTGACCCCAAAGCTGGGATAGTGCTGAGGCGTGGGGTTGGCCCCATAGCGGTAGCCGGCGTGCTGCGACACACTCGTCTCCCTTTCGTCCGTCAGTTTGGTCGCCTCTTTGTCCTTACATTGTACACAGCCCATTCTCTAGATTCTACACACACACACACACACACACAACAAACGTTATTAAATAATGCTGACGGGGTCAGTACCTCCCCCATACCCTCCCGAATTTCAATCCCCCCCCAAAAAAAAAATAATCAGACTCTGTACTGCACGTCCTGGCACCCAAAGCTTGGGTTGCGCTCAGACAGTTTCTGATCGTGACTCAGTCCTCGGCGGTCATGTGACCACACTAGGGGTGCCCCCATAGTACCCCACCGTAGGGGTAATGGTAAGCTCAGCAGGATTGTCAAAATAAACAAAAATAATGGGTAGTGTCCAAAACGCACATAGTGTCCCACATTCTACGTCCACTTTGCACAGTCGGATTCAGTCTGACCGTGGTTGCCAGGTGCTCTTATTGCAATGGTATATTTTTGGCATATTTTTCTCACAGTATCTGGCAACCCTGGATTTACACGAAACATGCACCCATCTAGTCCGACTTGCTCAGGCTTTGGTTGCCAGGTTTATTCTAAAAGACCTGATTTGTCATTGATGCGTGGCTTTTTCTAGTGGGATCTGGCAACCTCGGGCAAATAGGATTTCAATCAGTGCGCCCATTCCTCTTTTTAAGCTTTCCTGGAGTCCCCCCCCCCCCCGACCTGCGAATCTGGCAACCCTCTGCGAAGAGTGAGACTCTGCCCTGAGCTCCGCCCCGCCCCGCTAAATTTATGCACAGTTATGCTAACGTATGCTAAGTTATACGACGAGCTCGGAGGCGTTCGTGTGCACGGTGTCGGCCGTTACACAAACGAAAATCAGTCAGGGATTACGAAGGATCTGGTCAGGTCTGGAGTGGAGCAGTGAGGTCTATTATTGCGTCACAAATAGTTCCTAGAACCATAATCAGACAGCTAATCGCTCAAATAAAGTAAGAATGAGCAAGACTAGGACGTTCATTATAAGTCGTACTCATGGATCTGAACATACTAGTGTGGACGGAACGAGACTGTTTCATCACGGCTTAAGACTTTCGGCCACAGTTAGGGCACGGCCTACTACCCAAAGTGAAGTCTGCCCTCTGGTGGACGAGCTACGCAACAGCAGGACTCATAACATGAAAAAAGCTCAAACCGGCCGATGATATCAGCTTCGGAAGTTTAAGCTTGGATATCCAAGTCTGGATTCGAACCCACAACCTTCCAATTCGTAAGCCATGACCTTGATCATGACCTACCACAGCGCCTTCAGGCCTTTCCGTCCCAGCGGGACGCCCGGCGCCCGGTGTGATTTCTGATCCAGCTCGGTACCTGGCAAACCCAAGACCCACGCCCTTCCATTTGGGAGACACGTTTTGGCCCCGGACGAAGTCGCAGACGAGCGACTGCACCGAGGGAGGGAACGTGACACAGGCACGCACAGCCCCGAAAACGCTACCAGATGTCTGTTAGGGGGCACCGCGGCCGCGCATTTGCACTAAAGACAGAGCAAAAACACAGACGACTGGGAAAAAAAAGGCCCGGAGCTTAAAGACAAAGACGGGTCACGTTTAATTGGGTTTGGGTCTAATCCTGGAAGGTCACCAACGGTGCTCAGTACAAAGCTCCGCCCCCTTCATGTTTAAGCTTCCCCAAAAGCAAAGCAAAAGAACCTCAAATGGATCTGGAACCCCTTCGATGGTTAAAGTCCTGGAATAAGGTCCAGAAGGACCAAAGGCATTTGGATCTTGAGCCACAGTCGCTTGGACCCCCAACCATTAGAGAACAAGGACAAGGCCAACGTTCAGAAGTTTAGGCACCCTGGCCATTGGTTTAATCGATTAGGTGAATTAAAGAACGGGAATTACATCCCTTGTTTCACTCACGCAAAGGTTTGTGGCTCTTCTGGTGGTTAAGGTATTGGACTCGACGGACCGGAGGGTTCAGGGGTCGGGTCGGGTCGGGCCTTGAGCGAGCACCCAGGAGGGCCCAGTACCTCACATGCGTTCATGAGCATTTCTGTAAGCCCTCAGACCTTCTTATTATACCTTTATTACCATATTATTATGAATTATTATTGCTCTCCTGCTATAATCTCACCTGCCTTTGTTTATCTGCGTCAAAAACTGCGTCCGTTTTTTTTTTCAAATGGAACCAACTCTGTATTAGCGGACATATTTCTTCATGTGGTTTCCACATGAGGATCTAAGAGCAGCAGTTCCTGAGGTTTGGTAGGAGAAACGCGCGGCTCTACGCTGTAACCACACGGTCAGATCTGCGACCGCGCAGCGTTCTTCCCGTGTTTCCTGCGTCTAAATGAGTAAAATTACAGCGTGCAGCGCTGGACTTTAATTTGCGCCCCGGCGAGCCAGAGAACCCTCCCTGTGACATACTTTAACGTCTTATAAAAAGACCGAGGTTTATTTCCGTTCGAAGGAGGGGGGGGAGAGAGAGAGAAGGGTTCTAAGCTTTTCATAACGGAGCTCATCATCAGACTGCGTTCCAACTTCCACAGAATGCATCACGTTTCGCTCTTAGATCTTCGGTTCTCTGCGGGAATCCTTAAGGATTTCACGCGGAAGCCTACGGAGGAAAGATCCCGAAAAAAAACGCCGGAGTCGCTTGTAAGGGATTTAAAGGGCGAAGACGTACCCAAAATAGCTGGGACTGGTTCTGACACGCCACCCAAAGAACCCTTTTTACGGACTTTACGTTGGAAACCTCAAAGCCATACGAAGTGTATTTTTAGAACTACGTTTCAAAGAGAAACCCTTTCGTTGTAGAACTCTTGACCGCCCTAAAAAATCTGTCTGGGCCTCAGTCTGCTTCCCTCTCTGAGTGCACGAGGCCCAGGCCGGTCCATCGCATTGCTGACGAAACCAATTTTTTTCTGTTTAAACTCCCTGACATGTAGAACCTCTCTGAAATGTTTTTTTTTTTTTTTTACCTGGAGTTCTGAAGGACCAGACAATCCTCGAGGAACCTTTCCGGAAAGCTTTTGGCGTTAAGAGTTTAAATGGCGTACCTTTAAATGCTTCACAGGGCGTGTCAGGAACCCGGTTTTTCTAAAACTGTGCCTTTGTTTTGATGCTGAAAGCCATCTGAGGTCTCCAAAAACCCTTTATTTCAGTGCTTCAGACTAGAACCAGTCAATAATCCCATTTTGGATCGATCTTTTAATAGCGTAGAACATCTGGAAAGGTTACGATCCGAACCGTTTACGCCATCCATTTCAGGAACAACAGAGCAGTACAGGAACCGGCACATGCTTTGATTGTTTTCTTGCTTCCTCTCAGAGCCGTTAACCAAGATCCTTCCATTGGAAACGATTACTGCAAGCTGAACCCTTTAAACAGCGGTTAAGCAGCAAACTTGCTTCGGAAGAACCGTTCTGGGTGCAGCTGTGGCACGTTAAAGAACCTCGATGGTGGTTTTACGGCCATTTTGAGGGACGAGCCCACGCAGAACCAGAAGCATCTGAGAAAGTTACAAGTGGAACCGTTTAAGCCGCGTACGCGGTAGAAACACGAGGTTAAAACGGCATTTTTGGAACAGTTTAACAGAACAGTTCAAGAGTCCCTCAAGACGCCCACGTAGAAACCCATAGAGCTTCTGAAAAGGTTATGAGCAGCATCTCCGCAGACAGGCGTTTCTGGAAGCACTTCGAACCACTCTGCTAGGCAGAACCATCTAACAACCTTCTCCGAGGACAAACGTTCTCCCCAGAACCGCTGCTCCATGAAAAGAAGTTTAAACCGGGGCCAGTCCACCTGTTTTCATTTCTTTAAACGTTTTCGCACCCACAGACGCTTGGCAGAATCGTTTCCAAACCACTTTGGGGCAAGTTAAGAGCCTTTGTATCTTCAGAGGGACCGTCGAACATCCAAAGCTTCGTGTTTAAAGCTGACGACGGTCGTAAAGAAGACCCGTGAGCTCTGCAGCTGTAAAATCCCCCCCCCCAAAAAAAACCCCTTGTTTTCCACAGAGAAGCCTCTGTTTTCCATCAGGGCACCTATGTTTTGGTGTTGCACCATCTCTGGGCCTTCTGGAACGCAACCCCGGGTCCCATCCCTTTAAAAACCTTAAATGCTTAGTGGATGCTCTCGAATCTTTCAGTCAGACCGTCCTGTGCTTCTTAATAATCTTTGGACTTTATAAAGACAGCCAGACACAAAGTAACCTGTCATCCCACACACACGCGCGCGCGCGCACACACACACACACATACACAATGTTACAATGCATGCAGATAGACCACAAACACGCATAAAGCCTCCATTATGGACGCGAAAAGGCACTCTGAGGCCTTTGTACGAGTCTCTGTGAGGGAGTAAGGCGATCAGTGCCATGCAGTGGCGGACAGAGGCCTTTCTCGTGCCGATTGTCTGACACATGAGGCCATTTCTGCTGCGCATCAATCCGTGCTGCAAGAAGCCCGAGCATCTCAGCGTCCTCTACCGAGCACCATTTTCCTCTTCCGACCATCGTTCTCCTCGTTCTCACTCCGCAGACGGATGGAGATCGCACCGAGTGGGTTCTTATCTCTTGATCCCGGTGCCACGGGCTTTATGGTTCCGGGCATTTTAATTCATTTCCCAAACGAACGACCGAGTGCGTAAAAAAAAATGACCAGGGGAAAATGTGCTTACCGTGCAGGAAGGCGTCTGAAGCGATCAGTCTTTCACTCCTGCGCAGAAACAAGCACCGATCGATCATTTGCGGTTTGTTTCCCACCTCTTTCGGCCTTTAATTTCCCCCCGGTGCGAATCTAGGAAAAATAACAACAGCCCTGAACAGCTTGGGGCTGATCCCGTCGCCGATATGGAACAGACCTTGGCGAGGCGACCAAACCTCCGATTGACGGGACGTTCAGCCAATCAGGGTGCTCAAGAGTCAGCTCAGACCCCGCCCTGCATCCCTGTCCCCCCCATTTCTGGGTTTGGAGTCTAGAAAACACAGAGTCGGCTCCGAATTCGGTTCCAGAAACCAGGGATTATACGGAGTCGGTTCAGTGAGTCGATTCCACAAACTCCAGTGCAGCCCTATCTGAAAGTGACTCGTTAGAACAAATGATAATTGCAGTTTAGGAGATGTTACCAATAAGATACTTACATATTCTTCTAGTTTTGTACCTCTTTACTGAGTGCTTAGTATTTGTCTTGCCTTTTTGCAGCCCAGGAGGTCATGGAATCTTACTTCGTCTTGAGAAAACACCATTAACAGAATGGTTTCGTGTTTCTTACCCAGTGTGTGTGTGTGTTGTTATGATAACTGATATGATTATATTAAGTAAAATGCTCCACCAAACCACACTCTCTATATTACTTACTTACTAATTCATTCTGCCATTTATTAAACGGGTCTATCCGTTTTCAGTTTTTGGGGACCAATGTTCAGTTAATCGATCAGTAAACATCAAAGGAAATTCTGGCAATTCTGTAAATAAGCGGTGCAGGACTCATTATGCAGGGTCTGGCTGGCTTTCTGACATCACACCCAGGAACCGCGTGCACTGTCGGACACGGCGCCACCCTGTGGAACCATTTTGGACTCGCCTTAACCTGGGGAGAAAAAAAACAAAACAAAATCAAGACAAGAATCAATATTCGAGCTCTGCCTTAAAGCGTTCGGAATCGATTCCGGACTGATTCAAAACGCCGGATGCAAGCACTGAGAAGTAAGAGTCGACTCTTTGGAATCGACTCCGAGCCCCTCCTGCCCTCACGCCGGTGTCACGAAGCAAAACAAGGCGCGACGGTGCCTTCCTGATGATAAAAGATTCTGTTCACGTGTTTCAGAAGGAGTGAGCAGGTTTCGGTTTCACACCACAGCACCAGCTGGTCTTTATTTCTGTTATTTCATTGGTTCAGATTCGGTCCCTCGCTGAACAAAGCAGATGAATCAATGTCAGTTTGTGGTCAGTTTTTTTTACGCTGCTCACGTCCCACCTGGTTATGATGGTCCAACCCTAGATGAGCAGATATGGTAGAACGGGTGCAACGTGGATATGTTTTCAAAATTATCGCCACACGCTGTGACCGCTTGGTTTCCAAAAAAGAGGTCAATGGTTTAGGGGAAGGATTGGGGTTAGGGTGGCACATGGTGGGCAAATCGTGAATCCGTACTGTCCGCTGGAAATGAAATAATGATCTTACCATTTTATGACCTACCCCTCGCTTGGAGTGGTATTTTCCAGAAATGTTGTGGCCGCACTTATAATAGTGACTCAGGAACAGGTTTAGGTGACCCGTACCGATCTTTGACCCCGACCCCAGTCAGCAGCACTGGGATGACCAGACCATATCCCCCATCCCTAGTGTCATAACTCTATAAGGTAAGGGTATTGAGGGCAGTGTTTGGCTATGAGGTGCGTTTCGGGCTCTTGTTTCTAAATAGCAGTGTGTTATCGGGACGTTCCGAGAGCGTCAAGGGTGCAGGGTCGTTAAATCACTGTTAAACCACGACAACATGACCGTCAGACGTCTGTGGGACCCATAGTAAGCACCAAACAGGTCTAGGATCAGTTACGGAGCTAGCATTTATAAATGTTACAAACTTCGACATTAAAGTAGTCATTAAGCCGTCCCCGTCCCCCCAAGATTCCGACGCCAAATCGTTGGTCCACGCTCTTATCTATATAAGGTACTGCATCGGCCATGACTAACATTACATAAGCTACACAGTGTCCCGCCACAGGTCGCCCGTCCCAAACCGCACACTTCCACGCTAAATGCTAGGTCCACGTTGTTTTAGGACGGCAGTAGGCGGGTTTGGATGTTTTCGGAGCTTGGTTTTGGATTTTATCGTCCACGGCGAGGACAGCAACGGAAAGGCATGACCTCGACCGCTCAGGTTTCTTAAATAATCTCCCAGAAACAGCTGAGTTAAATTCGTGTGTCTTTTAGGCACTTATTTTTAGACGTCTTCAAACATGCCATGATGGTCCACATGTCAGTCGCTCCTTATTTGTTCCCCTGAGCATGTGAGGTTTAAGGGCCCAGCCTGGCCACTTCAGAACCCACGGTTCTGTGGGTCCGTGTTGACGTCCTCAAGCTCCGCGCTCCACCTCCACCTCCACCTCGGAGCCATGGCTGGTTAGAGACCCTTATTGCCCTCTGTACTACCCCTGCTGCAACCCTGTAGGGCGAGCAGCAGATACCCAAATCCCAAAATGTCGGTCCGGTGCCAACAAACAATGGCACTGTCACAAAAAGAGGAATAGTCAAACATTTCTGAAATGCAAGATTCTTATTCTACACATTACGGCACACTGGAGCACTTTAGAGACGCCGGTTGACCCAACGCATGCGGATAGACAAAGGGAGAAGATGCAAACGTAGCAGCAGGACGGCCGGCCGCCGTGCCAGCCTTCATTATACATACTGCATTATCGTTTCGATTATTTACACTTAATATAAAAGTGTAATCATAATCCCAGGTGTGTTCGTCTTATTTTGGAATATTGACCGTAAAAGCGCTCAGAATTTTAATAATAAATAATAAAGTAATCAAGTTTATTGTGAACAAAAAAAACTTACGGGATTTATTCCTCAAAAAAATTAAATTCTGACAAATAATCCTAATAATATATTTATCATATATTATATATATATGTTATATAATGTAATATAATATGTTATATTTTTTTAATAACGTAATATGTCTTGTGTAAACATATGATCTTTAAAACTGTTCTAATATAATTTTGTTAATAATGTTATAACCTTAGAATCTTGCCTATAACAACAATTCGATCACTACTTGCTGCCCCGCCTACTACGCTCTAAAACCCCGCCTTCTTTAATCCCAGACTTGTGATTGGTCCAAACCGCTTTTCTCTCTGGTGACGGAATTTCGGGCGTTGTACGGCGCATCTCATTAACAAAAGAAGCGATTTCATTAGCTTTTATCCCCATATAGCGGCTCTATAATTATTTCCCCAAATATTTCTTTTTTTTTTCCCGCTCCGTGTTTGCGCTTTAAGCTCGGACCGATCCGTCGCGGTTTTGGGCGCTAATTTTTTTTTAGATTTGATTCACTGAGACGCGGTGAAGGAGCTCAGCTCGCGCGCCGTCGCTCTTTGTTCATTCATTCATTCGGCTTTCTTTGTTGCGGCTGAAATTTGGGGAAAGCATGGGCGCTCAGGTGGCCAAAAACGGCGCAAAAGAGGAGACCGCTGCGGAAAAAGCAAACGGACAGGTAAGAAATCTTCACCAAACACTTCATGCGTCCACGGAGCATCCGCGCGAACAATGAAACGATCTCAAAACTCGCTTGTGCACGATCTCCAAATCCTGTTGATTGGAAATTCAGATCGGACGGACGCGGCTTTGGGGTAACGTTTGATTCGTGCTTGTTTGTGAAATCAACAACCGCTCGCGCCGCTTTTGATGTGGCGTGATTTCCAACTTCTATTGTTTCCATCTTATGGTTGCTCCCGAAATCGAGTCTGGGAGCTAAAATAATAACGCGCGCACGAACCAACTGAAATGCACGCGTTAGTTTGCCTTTTTCATGGCTCTGGTGGAGTATTGGATTAAATCCGGAGCATCTCTGCTTTGTTTTTTAAGATCTTTGATGTCGTGCAAAGAAAAGCTACCACGCCTTGATTTAACTCCAAACCCCAAATGTGCAAATGAAAAGGCGTCGAGCTGTAAAAAAAAAATGGCAAACGAGTGGCTTTTTGTGCAACACAATCCGTGCTGGGCTCCGAGCCGCGAGCGTTTTAGCACAATAAACCCGATTCGGTGGGCAAAGAAAAAAAAAACTGGCGTTGCTGTGGTTTCAGCCTCCATCTTGCGCTCCCAAACCAGACAGCACGAGCTTCCATCCAGACACGGTGCGCGTTCTGGTTCACCCACGTGGCGCGCGGTTCCACTGAGATGCAAAACCAAACGCAGTCAGTCCGAATGATGCTCAAGAGGTTTATGCAACCGTGCGGGATCGTGGGTTGTTTTTGAGGTTTTCCTTTGGTTGAACATGGAAAGTGGTTCCAGCTTCCAGCCCAAAGGTTCTCTGGGTTGCGGCTTGGGGAACCCAACAACGGGAGTGGGACCTCTGTACCTGCTTAGGGGGTTCTTTGGAATTTAAACGCCATTGGAAGCTTAAGGAATCTCTTCCAGCTTGGGCTTTAACGGTTCTGAGAAGAACTGCTCCAGAAAGCCATTTTGAGGGGAACCCTTTAGGCCAGACGGTGCACTAGGGGGTATTGTTCACAGATGATCTTCATGCACGGAAGCTCTATATGAAGGGGGTCTACAGTGGCTGGATGGTTCGGCTAGGATGTTTTTAAGGTCATACTTGCAAGACGGTTCCTGCGCTTTAAAGACGAGCACGGAAACGAATTAGAAAGGGGTTTAAGGTGCAGAGTAGCAGTGTACCTGCTCGAAGGCTCTTAAACCCTTCTGAGAAGAGCTGTACTGAAAATCTTAATGGGGAACCCAACTGAAAAGCCACTTTGAGATGCAAAGAAGCCTGAGGGTCACGGATTAACTGAACCATCCCCCGTGGGAATCCGTTCAGGTTGCAAAGAAGCTTTATCTGCCGACGAGTTCTTTGATGGTTCCAGTAGGAACTGGAGTAGAGAATCCATTTTGAAAGCCTGTTTGAGGTCCAAAGCTTTGTCTGGCACATCAGTGCTTAATGGAACCTCTGCTAGTGAACTGTAGAAAGCCAGGACCATGTCCTGATGTGTGGAGAATCACCTTAAGCTTAGTCCTAGACGTGAAGAAGAACAGCAGTGGAGGGCTGAATCAGGAACCTCACAGAAGAAGCTCTTTAAGACGTTTGGGTTTCTGTTTTGTATCAGTCCAAACTCAGCCAGCGCTGGATCTCACAACGAACCTAGAACTGGTGAAATCGTCCTCGGTGTATTTTCACAGTCCTGTAAGGTGGTTCCAAACACAAACCGGACCGTAAACGAGAAAATGAGGTGCAAGTTTCCTCAGCAATGTCTTTGTTCTTGTCCTGTAAGCTGAACCTTACGAAGTCTTCCGTTCCATTTCAGGAAAACGGGCATGCTAAGACCAACGGGAATACCTCTCCCACAGCAGAGGGCGCCGCAGAGGAGGTCCAGGCCAACGGGAAGCACGCCGCCGACGGCGAGGTGAAGGCAGAGGGCGAAGCGGACCAGAAGAACGAGGCTGAAGGGGAGGCCGAGAGCGCGCCCGTGGCCAACGGCGACAACGGCAGCAAAGCGGAGGAGACGGGTTCGGCGTCGGGCGGCAGCGAGCCGGCCAAACAGAAAAAGCGCTTCTCCTTCAAGAAACCGTTCAAACTGAGCGGCTTCTCCTTTAAAAAGAGCGCCAAGAAGGAAGCGGAGGCAGAAGAAGCGGCCGGCCCGTCCGACGAAGGCAAAGAGGAAGCGGCACCCGAAGAGGCCAAGCCTGAAGCGGCCGGGGAAGAGGCTCAGGCCGAGGAACCGAAAGCCGAAGAACCGAAGGTAGAGGAGGAGAAGAAGGCTGAAGAGACGACTGAGGAGAAACCGGAGGAAAGTGCCGCCCAGGCCGAAGCACCTGCCGAGAGCGCAGAAGCCCAGCCCGCTGCCGAAGAGTAACCGGGTTCGAGAGGAAGAGCGATTCTAATGAAGTAATAAGGAGCAGAACCACGGAGGCTTTTCTTTGTGTAAAAACCACTGACCTTTTGAAGCTGTGCTACTTCCTGCGACCGTCTCACCCATCCCTCCTCCGTTGCGGCCCGTCCCCTCGGTCCTCCGGCCCAGGAAGGATCCGTGACCGTAGCATGAAGGGCGCCGTGCTTCAGTTCCTCAGCCGTGTTTGTTACAGTATTGCGTGTGGACGTGTGATTGTGTGATGCAGTATTTTTTATTATTTTTTTTTTTTTACTCCTACGTGTAAACTTTTAGGAAATGTTAGATGGTGCCATGCTTTAGTTTTTGCCAGTGCGTGTTCGGAAAGCGGTGCCACACGAAGAAGAAAAAAAAACCCCGGTGCTCACGCGTTCCACCAGCGGCACCGCTCGGATCCGGCAGCACTGTGCTCTTGTATAGGCTTTTTTTTTCTGTCCTAACTTTAACCTTTTTAAACGTTTTTTCGGTCCTGTAGGTAAAAGTCTCGTTTCTTTTCTAACAACAGTGTAGATCAAAAAAGGGAAAAAAAAAAAGAAAGAAAAACAACCCGCGATGTCCAACAGTTTGATCTTTGCTACTAAACTGAGCAGATCGGTCGTTACGGTTTCTGTAAATATTCAAAACGCTGACTGGTTTTTAAACTGGAATGTCACTTTGCATACAGAAGGTATGAATTCAACTCGATTTCAAGGGGCACAAAAATAAAGAAAATAAAGGATTTAAAACGATAACGCCGTCTCTCGTGTGTTTTTGTTGGCAGGCCTGCTATCGTTCGGAAATGCATTTGAAATTAAAATGCTGTTTGTTTGCTTTAATGTGTTTAAAAAGTACAGCATCAGTAACGGACTAAACCTAATTTTCAAAATCCCGGTCAGGATACAGCACCTATCCCTAAGGCCCAGGGGGGCCGGGGGTCGCTGTTTCAACCCCAGTACAGAATCCTCCAAGTGGACGTCAAGTTTCAAATCGATCTAGAAGCGTCTGTTCATTTTGGGTTTTGAGACGGTGGTGAGTCACTGATTTATTTTTAATCTGGTTATACTATGAGATGGAGGTTTATCTGGGAATAAAGGAAAATAATTCAGACTTTTTGGAAGACTATTGCACCTTTATGGGGGTTTGAACCAGGTTCCTCTTCTCTGCAGCTTTGCATGCTCCACGGTTCCTGTTTTTTTTTTGCCATTTGTTCTTGAACCCGGTCAGAAATAAAATAAATTTTTAATGTGCAGTGTAAGAGTTCCCAGTGATTATTAGACACAAATCAGGCCTAAATCCGGTCTTGGTTCATGATTCAGGGGCCCGTGCACTGCAGCGCCGCTATGTGGTAAGAGAATTACATGATTACACCATGCACTTTAGATTACATGCTGCCTGAAATATGAAGCCTGCAAAGTAATACCGCGATCAGATCAAACGTAACGTAGCTTCGAGATGTGATTAATGCGAGATTAGACTTCATCCGCCTGATAATCCAGTTATAAACCAGCAGCATGACCTTTATTCGTCTGTTTAACATGCACAGCAGAAATGCTTCACATGGATCACATTTGGTTTGTAGGACTCTGATGTTCTCAGCCTTAGTGGCCCTCAGGAGGGAGATTCCTGCTCTGATCACTGCGAAACGAATGCAGCGTGTGAACAGAAAACGAACTTGTTCTTATGCAACAGCTTGAGTGACTCTGGTCAACATGTTTGTTGGAACAAATCCCGACCGCTTCAACCAGACAATTAAGTGTTTGAGTTAATCATACAGTATGAGGCCAGAAACCGACCGATGCCATTTAGGACTTTGCTTTCCGACCCCAGGCATAGCCTGTTTGTTTAACAACACGTTATTTATTTAAATCATAAACTCATAATGAGTATAAACACTTTAGTGTAATAAGAGCTGACATAATGCTGAAACAGATCAGATCTACATTTAACCCCATCTTACAATTATATATATATACATACACTGTTCACTAAAACTTTTTATTTCACCAATTTTGTTGCGAGGAGTGTAGATAAAATAAACTAATTATCCCCCTACTTTTGTGAGCAGTGTGTAGATACGTATATAATTACCTACTGTGTGAAAACACCCCAACTTGCATCATGGTGTTCTTAAAATTTATTTATTTGCTAACCAACTATTTATAACTTTTTACTAAAAGAGTACATTTACTTCGTTTTAGTTCTTCATAGTGTCTAATATTTTATTACTTTATTTGCAGCACACTGGATATAACAAAGTGGCCATCTAATGACTAATTCAAGAGTCTGGGTTAATATTTTAAATAAATAGTTATTTGGTTATTATTTTTAACAGTTTAAGCTATGGGGTAATAAGCTTTAAAGCTAACAGTCCGTGGCTAACAGGTGCTAGCGGTGTTTAGTTTGTACTCGTATGTAAAGGGTATAAAGGAGTAATTATTTCAGTATCAGATTCTCACTTAGTTAAATATAGAGTCGTATTTGTGACTAATACTGCGGTTCTGTGTAGATAATTCACAAATAACACGGTGGATGTAGCAGGCTGGCTAACTAGCTCGCGCTAGTCAGTGGTTACGGAGAGCAGGGTTTCAGTATAAGAGTCTTGTTTTTAAGTTCGTTTTTAAACGCACTGCTCACAAAAACGAAATGTCCCCCCACTTTTGTGAGCAGTACCAAACCAC
>JAUZST010046335.1:0-25654 GCA_034779995.1 Parotocinclus haroldoi | reverse complement strand
CGTCTCTCAGGAAGGGATATAGTGACCCTATATAACTGTATTTATACAGCTATGTACAATTCTGTACAGTCCCAGAACGTTCTAGATAATTATGGACAGTTCTAGAAACCTCTTGATAGTTCTCACAATTCCAGAAGCTTCTTGAAGAAAGCAATATTAACAGGGAATAATAACTTCCTATTCATTTAAGGCACAAACAATTAGGAAAACCCACTTAACAACTGGGAACAATTTTTTAAACTGTTACATTGTGTAATCACATCAAAGAAATTATCATGGATATTATGCAAAAAATATTGTTTTATTTTTACTTTGCATTGCTGCAGGCTATATGCATGAAAAACAACCAATGTTTTTTTATACATATTGCTCTAAAAAAATTTAGGGATATTTCAAAATCAAATACCCCACAATGCAATATCTTCAAATTTTTGAGAGCAGTATATTTTCTATATTTTCTAAAACAAAATATAAGCAAAAAATAAAATAGACTGCTTATAGCAACCTTATACAAGGTTATTTGTAATATTATTTTAGAAAACAGAGTAACAGACTCTGAAGAAGAGCATAATTTAATTTCTGAAAGAGTTAAGAGTGGTGGACCTGAAAGGAGTGCCGGAAAGTTTTGTTCAGAGCATGGGTTAATGAATTGGAGAGAAAAAAAAATCCAGAGCTGGCCATGGTCAGAGATGTTCTAATGCTAGGGTATAGACTATAAACAGGACGAAACTTTTGTTCAATAGCTTTACCTATGCTGTTGCTCAGTTATGTATATTAAAGTTTTATTTTTTTTCCTTTTACAACGACCTGGTCAGCTTTTCACTGCAAAGTAATCATGTATATGTCATCTAAAGGTGAGACGTGAGAGTGGGAAGACATTGCAGGCCACACAACAGAGGAAACAAACAAAGATTCACTAGATACAAATAACATTTAGGCCATTTCATATTATTTATTTTATTTCTATCTGATATTTTGGCAAATAAACAAAAGATGGGTCACACATTAACTGTATATACTGAGCGTTTTTGGAAATTTGTGTATGCTTGATTTCCGAGGTTTTCATATGGCTAAGCCAATATTAAGTTAAGTCTGGTAAGTGTAAGGTTTTATTCATGAATAGGCAAGGATACATCTCTACAGTAAGCAAAACATTTAGTGGCTGTGGCCTGAGCCAAGTCTGGCAAGTCTGTATTATTAGACAGATATAAATTCATACGGTCAAAATACAACCTGTCAGAGGCTTGCGGAACTTTGTCACGGTTTCTCAAAAATTGAGCAAGTAATCTCAATCCTGTGCACTACAGCATTGAAACATAAAATCCACTCATGTTTAGCCTTCAGCTCTCAAACAGCTGTGACCACAGTCAAATCAGTATGTTCATGGCCCTTTTTTGTCAACATTTTATTTAAAAATTAAACTGTTTTGCCCAGAATACACATGGATCATGGATTGACTTCGCATTGCTGTAATCGGAGTCCATAGCCTTTGTGTCTCTTCCGGGAAATCAGCACTTCCCTTGTGTTGTAATGTTGTCACTATACTAAGAATTACAACTTCAATACGACACTTTAAAAAATATTAAAATTCAGTACCATTTTATTACTTGATCTTCCTACCATACATATGAATCAAAAATTGCATCGGTCTAATCACATAAAAGACTATTCATATCAATGCAATACTACAAAACAAAATCACAGCAAGAGTTTTTGTCTTAGTATTTTCATCCTAAATAAAGCTTAGTGATCACTCAAGGAGTGCAGAGCGCAAATTATTGCAACTATATTCTTTGTGTCAATGAACACTGGGAGCATTCAGCTGTTGACAACTGTCGACAAGTTTAATACATGCTTTAATGCATCTTCAGTTTATCTTAGCTATCGTTAGCACCTCCGGTTCTTAAACCAAAAATATGATCATATCCATTTATTAGGACAACAGATGATCAGACACTTTCTTATATGCTACAGTAATACAGAAAATGGAAATAATTGCCAAACTCTTGGACTTTTTTTTGTATAAGACTGTGTTGGTCCTTCAGGTGTTTGGCTAGAATCATTGCATTAGTGTCCTTTGTTGAAATGGTCCTGAAACACTGTTTGCAAACCGACTTGTTCATGTTCTTTGGCTTTCCATCTTTATCCATTTTAAATCATAGATATTTCCACACCTCTTCTGATTTCCTTGCTTATTGAAAAGAACACACTACTTAGCTGTCATTTCTGAATTACAAACCGTTCTGTGCATTACGGGAGTTTGGGTGGGTTAAAGAAAGCAAATTTCATATGGGAAACAAGTACTGTACAGTTTCAGAATCTTCAGTATGGATATACTGTACATTGATATTTTTGACAACATTATTGTGCTGTGACTGGATTTGCACGGTTTATGATTTGCACTGTGATGCGTCAGGAACAGCATATTATGGGTTTTGGAATGGCCTTTTCAGTTCACAGACTTGATTAAAGGGAATTTTCCAACACCTAAGCAAATAATACGACGGCATAAGGTATAGGTATATGGAACTGCACATGCAGAAAAATTATATGCAAAAAATTTGCACAGTTTGCAAGGCATAAACATTTGCGAAACAGTAACTGACTTTACCTTCCTCTTTATCACTGTACTGCTCTGAATCAGCACTGCCGTTCCGACTGCTATCTGTCTGAATGATCTCTGAAACAAGGACAGATGTCTCTGGAGGACCTTGGTCCAGCAATCTCTGCAGCTTCTTCTCATACAATTTACGGGTAGATGCTATGAAAAATAAAAAGAAAGCGGTTTAGTTTTTTTAAATCATGTTTCCCCCACTCACCAACTAGGCAAAGAAGTATACCAGTTTTAAAATGACATGTTCAGCTAAATCAATATGGACAGAGCAATGTTTAATATGTTGTCAGCACAGCACATTCTGCATGGATATTGACACAAATTTATAGCTTTTAATTTCTTATAAAAATCCAGACTTAAAAATGAATTGCATATAGAAGTGGCGGCACAGTGGTGCAGGAGCTAGCACTGTTACCACAGCTCCGAGATCTGTGTAGTGTTTGCATTTCAGTTTGTGGCCATTGTACCATGTAGTTCTGCAATTACAGGCTGTTGGCCATCCGTTTCTCTACATACCTTTAGTCCCGTTTACTGTGTTCTCTAATGATAAGAAACCACACAAAGCACAGATACTATTAGGATGGTGGATAATTCTCAGCACTGACGTTAGTTGTGGCTTAATACCTGTTGACCTGGTACAACCAATTAAAGACACAGCAGTACTGCTGGAGTTTACTGTACACTTACTGTCCACTTTATTACAGTCATTCACCATATTGCACTACCTTGTAGCTGTAGAGGTAGTGACAGTACCTCATGTGCAGCATTTTTGTTCTGACTCCGTACAGCTTGCACTCATGTTTCTAGCTCTTAGCAGTTTGTTGTTCTTAGCCGCTTTATTTCTTAGTTTATTATTATTATTATTATTATTATGGATCTATCTATAATGTAATTGAGCAATACTTTAATCAATTGTATTCGCTCCTGCTACCGGTGGATTTTTTTTTTTGCCATTAATCAATGTTTGGTAAACTTATGGGTGACCAGCTTATGTCTATAGTGCATTTGCTTCTTTTTTACTTTTTTACAGCTCCTCACTTCGTGCTTGTTTATCAGTCATTAGCAAATCACAGAATAGTATTTCATTTTGGCGTTGTCTTCACTAAATTTATTTTTATAACTTTTTACAGCCATTTTCCACATTCTTTTTGCAGGTCATTTTTACAGTGACATTTTACTGGCTTTCCATCCACTCTTAATCGTTGGACCTTCAGCTCCAGTGTACAAGGATCTACAGCAGGAAGTCTACTGTACTCTGCTGAATTACCTGTGCTCACATCTTAAAGCAGCAACCCGCAACCTTGCCCAAAGCGAAGTACATTTATTGATTAATTATATTAGCAGTAACATGGCTTTTGTTGTGCTTGTTCCCTGCGCCGAGTGTGGCATGTTTAGCTATTCTTCTTCCATCATTAGTGTAAATTTTGTTTGTGATAGGTGTAGGCTTGTAGCTAGTCTGACGGAGAAGATTGTAGTATTAGAGGTGCGCATCCAGACAGAAGGCTAGCTCACACTCGCTTAGCAAATCTGGATGACACAGGCATAGTTAGTGCCCCTTCTGGCAGTGCCCTCGCAGCAGGGCAAAGGGGTGACATTTCAGTAACATGGTTGTAAAGCTAGCCCACCAGGGCATCACTCTTTACCTGTTCATGTGTCCAACAGGTTTACCCACTGAGCAGTCAGTTGAAAGAGTTCTCTTTTTTAAGGTGACTCTTTTACGACATGTGCAACTAGCTACCCCTTTAGAGACACCAGCAGCTAGGGTTTTATGTATCTCGGAAGCCAGTGTGCCGGACATAATAGGGAGCCTTAGTGAGCTTCAGAGTCGTAGATTCTCTAGGATAGTTATTCATGTAGGGGCTAACAATATACGCCTTCGCTAAACAGAGGTTACTAAGGCTAATTTTGTAGAGGTGGTTAGGATTGCAAAAGCAATGTCCGAAGCAGTAGTGTGCTCAGTCCCCATCCCAATGCGGAGAGGTGCCCACGCCTTGATTAGGTTATGGTCACTTAACTGCAGGTTGTCCAAGTGGTACTCTAAAAACAAATGTGGGTTTTCTAGACAACTGGACTAGTTTTGAGGGTAAGCCTGGCCTCTTAAAAAGGGATGGTGCCAATCATACTTGGGAAGGTGCTGCTCTCATTGTCCATAGTTTTATGGCAGGATTTTTTAGGGTCTCACAATCCAGAACAGGTGCTTAGGCACCAGACTATTAGGTTTAACCAACCATGCACCGTCACCCAGATCAAACCTTTTTAGAACCGTGTCCGTTACCCACATCTGCCCTAAACCTAAATTCACCCAAGAAGTCTCAAAGAAATCTCATTAGGATAAACACAGATAGCTGTTGCAGACATCTAGGGTGAAACTTAAATCTTAAACTTAAGCTAGGATTACTTAACATTAAATCACTTACTATTAAAGCAGTGAGTGTAAATGAATTAATCAGTGATGCGCACACGCACTTACCGAAACCCGGATTATACAAGGTAAATATTTTGCCTTAAATGAAGCCTCCCCTTCTGGGTACAGTTTTGTTCAACCTTTGTCCTAATTGTCCCGGAGGAAGCATAGCAACAGTTTTTGACAAGGAACTGTGTGTTAATACTAAACCCCAGGTTATACAATAATGTGAATTAATTTAAAATACTTATTCTTAATGGGACTAATCCGTCATTATGTAAATCTAAACCATACCGTTTTCAGCTCATCTCTATTTATCGCCCTCCCAGCCCTTACTCAGAATTTCTTCAGGAATTCTTTCCTGCATAGTAATTTTAACAGATAAGGTTTTAATTGTAGGTGAGGTTAACATCAAATGTCAAGATCCACTTAATTTTTGGAGTCTATTGTAGAATCCATGAGTATCACTCAGAATATGATGGAACTGACCCATCGCAGTAATCATACTATAGAGCTAATATTAACATTTGGTATCGATATATATAACAGATATTTTCCCTCAGAATCTTAGTTTTTGAGCTAAATGTATCAAATAAAGTTAATCTACACCCTCGTTATCGCATCAACAATACTATTCCTTCTAATACTCCAGCTGCATTTATTAATAACCTTCCAGACAGAACATTTAATACACTGACAGAACCTGCTCGTAACCAACCAATTAGAATGTTCATTTCGCTCTACCCTAGATAAAGTTGCTCCTGTTAGGTTCAAATGTATTAGAGAAAAAAAGGCTAGCACCTTGGTACAATGGCCACACCCATACTTTAAAGCAAAGAGCTCGCAGTTTAGAACACAAGTGACAACGTAGTAAATTAAAGCATCTTAAGGTTGCTTTAGGTATTTAAGATGGCATGGAGGGATAGCATGACAGACTATAAACAGGCCCTTACCAAATCTAAATCTGTGTGTTTATCCTCAACCATAGAGGGAAGAATAATGCTAGATTTGTACTTACAATCTCCAGATTAACTAAAAACATCACAGAGACTGACACTGAAGTTTAGCATGATTTTAACAGTAATGATTTCATGACTTTCTTTAAAGATAAGATATAGGCCAAAAAAACTATGCTCATCAAATCACCCATCTATTCAGCAACCTTCCAGATGCAGCAGTAGTGTAGATTTCTGTTTAATTACCTCTAAATCAGGACTAGAATTTTTTTACCCCAATTACTAATACTGTCCTTACTGATCAGCTCGTCTAAGCCAGCAATAGGTTTAATTAAATCAAATTCCTTCATATTTAGTCAAATAATTAATACCCAGTACATATAGGACCACTAGCTATTCTTTTTAATTCTTCCCTTACCTTTGGTTATGTGCCAAAATCCTTCAAATGCACCGTGATAAAACCCCTTGTTGCAGTGTTACACAGCTGTACATATCAGCTGATGCAAATCCATACAATCAGTAAAACTGAGAATTGTGTTAAAGAAGTTAAAAATAGGATGTCTTTTAATTTCCTCTTACTTAACTCCGATAAAAACGAGATTTTATTAGTTGGACCCAAGACTGTGAAAGACAGATGGGTACTTCTATCCTAAATCTAGATTTTCCGTAACGCCCAGTCCGTGTAGATAAAAAAAACCGTAGGCGTCATGTTTGATTCAGATCTCTCCGTCATGTGCACATTAACAACGTCACACAAATAGCTTTGTTTCAGGTAAATAGGTCTAAGCTAAAAAAAAAATATTATTTTCTTTATTACTTTATGCGCTTTTGGTTCGATTTAGACTGGGGCACATGGCTCAGGTTGGCTCTTGCCTGCGTTACCTTCTTGTTCTTCACCTTCTAGCTATGCTGCTATAGTTAATGCTGCTGGAGCCTAATGGTGCACATGGCATCAGTGATTGTTAATGGACTCTGTGCTCTGTGCATAAGTTATTACAATTTCTTTTCTATCCAAGCTGATTTTCCGGTACCAGTTCCAGCACCACACAGTTAGATGTTCCTCCACCTCAGCATTAATCTACAAAAAATTAAAGTCTCACCATTCAGTTAGGAGATGATGTGCCTCCAATGCCTTCCTGCTGAGGATTCATTATCTTAAATATATTTCGCCATTTAATTAAAATTTAATTATTTGATTAATTTTACTATTAATACAACCTAACCATTTCAATTAACATCTAGGCCACCCATGGAGGATGGGTCCCTTTTTGAGCCTTTGCCCTCCCAAAGTTTCTTCCTTTTACATCTTTGTCCTCTTCCTTTCTTCCTTCCTTCAGGGAGTTTTCATTTCCACTGTCACCCTAGACTTGCTCAATTTGGGATTGGCTTATTAAGATAATATAATATTGTAAAGCTGCTTTGAGACAATGCTCCATTGTGAAAAGCAACATATAAATAAATTTGACTTGTCTATTGTTGTATCAAGATCAAGCTGTAAACCTGACTTGGTATATTGGGGCTTTCTACAAGTAACCCGTCTATTTACAAAATTCTGAAGTTGGAATGTTTATATATCTGACACTCTGTGTTTAACATAAAACATGTTTTTGGGATTTGGAAGGAAACCTGAATTCCTGCAAAAAAAAAAAAATTACTTGGACAGGCAATCCACACAATAGACCGTCAAAATCAAATAATACCACCCTCTTTGGAAAGCTTCCATTACAGATTTTTAAATGATTGCCTGAATTATATTTTTTAACTTACCCACAATGGGTCCCACAGTGACCCCATACTTTAGCAGTTGGTCCTTCAGGCCTTCATTGGTTAGTTCAGCTACATCAACCTCAAAGGGACGGATTCTGTCTGTTTTTCTGGTTGCTTTCTGCAGAAAGAAAAGTATCAAAACAGATCGATTTGAAAAGGTTACCAACCATGCCACTGCATCCTTAGGTTTTCTACCGTTTTGATTCTTGCTGATTATCGTTTCTCCGCGAGTCCAGTGGTCTGTGAATCTTTGATAAAACACCAAGTCATTTCTTTTTGAAATATGCATGGAAATAAGAAATATAGCAAATAAATTCATGGAAAACTGTGGCGGGGTAAATACTTGAACAAAAGAAAAAAAGATTAGACCCATCTTTTCTCTACTGATACCAGAACACTGGTTATCAGCCTATCCAAAGTACGGATAAATATCAATTCTTTATATAGATTTTCTTTAAAGTCTAACGCAAGGGTTTAACTAAAACAAACTCAAAAGCCGCTTTGAGACAATGCACCATTGTAAAAAGCACTATATAAATAAATAAAATTTAAATTTAAGTCTGACAAGGTCAACAATACTCAGTATGTGACATTTAAACTATGCTCAGTTCTTATAAAACAGACCAAATTCTGCCAATAAAATATACTGGAAATGATTACACAACCACCATTAGCCATTGAGGCAGTCAGAATCTATGCTTATATGTTGTTTATGCCAAATTTAGTTGCTAAGATCTAAATGTCACAACAGAAATCAAAACTCGCCTGACCAGCAATGGTTTTCTAATCTTCTATTGTCCAAATTTGAGGAGTCAATATGAACTCTAGCCTCAGTTGTCTGTTCTTATCTGGCACCTGATGTGGTCTTCTACTGCAGTCCATCTCCTTCAACTGATGACATATTGGGAGTTCAGAGATGCTCTTCTGCAGAGCGTGGTTGTAACAACTGGTTATTTAAGCTGCTTTTGCCTTTTTAATCAGCTCAAACCACTCTGGCCATTCTCTTCTGAACTCTGCAATCAACAAGACACTTTTACCTAAGGGACTGCCACTGTACAGTGGAACCAGGGAATTCAAACCTAGTTGGACTTCAATTTGTTCAAGTCAGAATCAAATTTTGTTCTGGAGAATTGATTATATTTTGATGTTAGGTCGCTCTAGTTGTATTTGATTTTTTTATTACAGTTTTATCTATTATTATTTAATCACAGCTTACATTTTAATCTCACTTCGTTTCATAGGTCTTAGAAGTCTGTACCTGGTCTCAGAGCCAGGTACAATCCAGTAGTCTCTGCTATCTTTTAGTAGCAACCAGGAAGTTTCAATTAACAGAGAAGTGAAACAAAGATGCTTCTGTATGCCGTCATGTATAATTCTTGGACAGAAAAAACATAATTGGCCACATGTGTATATATAAGAAATCAGAATCAGCCAAGAAAATTGCAGTTCTATAGCTTTAACTGCTAAAGTTCAGGGCACAACGGTATTCTAATTATTTAGGCAGGACTTTACTAACAGGGCCTTAGGTTTCTTAAAATCTAATTATTTATGTTACAATCTGCACTACGAATTTCATTTACATCATTGTTGATGTTGCTACATGCTACACAAAGGAGCCATTTGTTTCTTTTATTGTAGTTATTTTCTAAAATACTAACACTTACAAACCTGTAAAACAGTTTTCTTAGGTTTCATAAGAACCAACCCAAGACAGAACATCAATCCATGGCAGAGCACATATACTTTGAGAAACTAATTGACATAAAGAATGTCTTAGAAATCTGGGAACAAAAAATTAATTATTAATCTAAATTAAAAAAAAATAATAATAAAAAAAAATAATAATAAAATTAAAAATAAAAAATAAAAAATAAAAAAAGTGTATACCTGAACCAAACCCACAGAGACACAAAGAACACAGGGTGAGTGTGATAACCACTTGAGCCAAAACACCACCTTTCTTGTATTTAAAAAAAAAAAAAAAAAAAAAAAGATCAAGGACAATAATACATCATTTTCATCGGCACCACATAGGCATTTATCTGTTGCTGAAGCAGACAGCGCTGAACTCCAGTATTAAGAGCACATTCTCAATGGGCTCAGCCATTGCCTGCTTTGACTGTGCAAAAATGAGAAACATGTGATCCTGCTGATTATACACTGGTGCTTGAAGATTTGAGTCCTTTGGGATTTTCTAGATTCCTACATAAATATCTAAACATTATCAGAAATCCAAAAACTAAATAAAGAGATACCAAAAACTAAAACTTAAACTCACATATCTGTGATTGGTTCTTTTCCTTTTGATTTTGGTTATCTGGTGCAAGTCCCTTGCACAGCATTAACCGGAAAAACATGCTTTAGGTAACTGTTGATCAGTAGTGCATACAGGCTTGGATTCATTTTAACCCATTGTGTCACACAGATTTGGCTCTGGTGTGTTGGGGAGTTTCCTCACTTTGCTTTAGGTAGTTCCACAACATGTATATTGGATTAACATAAAGACTTGGCCATCCCAAAACACTAAGCATTACGCACACAGATTATTTTACCAGAGAATACATTACTGAATAGAGTTACTGTCTTGCTTCATAAGCCACATTCTCTTGATAATCAGTTCACAGACAGATGTCCTGACATGTTGACTTGTGTTTCTACATTTATATGAATGTGTTGTAAAGATGAGATCTTGATAGATTCCTGTTCTTTAAATACAACAGGATGTGCACTCCCACCAGATTGTCATCGTATTGTCCAAAATTCAACACCTGTGCAGATTCACATTTTATCTTCAAATTACCTGCTTACCCTAAAGGTTCACAAATTTTCTCCACTCACAGATAAGTAACAGTGGACCATTTTCTACAATACATAAAATAGTGTAATATTTTGACTCTCTTAAACTGGGTTCTCTTTATCTACAGTTCGAAATTGAGTAAAAATGTGGTTATATATTAAGGATATTTATGCAAAGAAAGAACATTCTAAGAGTGTTCACAAACTTTCATGCATAACTGCACAGACTGAAACAGACTGAGAATGATGCAGTCACATATGAGTATTTATGTTAACCTTGTACAAAGCAAGCATGAAAAGGCAGGGGGAAGAAGAAAAAAAAAAAATCAAGGAAGACACCGTCTCATTTCACATCAAAAAGAAACAAATAAGCTTTTTAGGGATGGCCTTTGTCAGTTCAGAGAGAAAAATGGTACATTCCTACATGACCCAGAAAGTAGACTAATAGCAGATTCCACAGGGAAGAGAAGAAGAAAAACAAAATATCTTTCCTCAAAACCCTTGACACACCCATGTACATTGCAAGTGTGCATATTATGCAATAGTGCAACTTTTTTTCCTTCTTTCAGACGATTATATAGAGTCGCCCCAGTGAATGATTCTCCAGCAGTCTCCATATCCCCCATCATTTGTATATTTCATTGTTATGCAAACCACTTTCTGATCATCCTTCGCCAAAGAACATAAACCCCTTCTTTTGCCCTTCTCCTTTTTCAGGGCTTCAGCCAGAACATCCTTTTTCTAGTACACCGCAAATGTGCGTCCTGCAGAGAGAATCCTACCATTTCAGTTTTAACTCGCTCACTTTGCCACCAAACCGTCCTAATTGCGCTCTCACCAATACACTCATTCCTAAACCATTCCTAGTCCAACCCAGTCAATCCCAAAGAAATGTTGCAACGTCAACATTTTCACAACTCTCATGCAGTTTGACGTTACTTGCAACTCACACACAGCTCGCATAATCGAACAACTTTGATTTCATTTGCTTTTCCGATTATCTTGTTTAATGAAATAAAATCAAATGCTTCTTTTTAATCACTTCATATTCATTTTAAAATATCCCTTATTTTTGTGAACAGTGTATTTAAGTAAAGATTGGACAGGTTTTGACAAGCTTAAGCGATCCTACCTATCCTACCTTGTGCACTCCTACAACACTGACTAGGATACGCAAATAAGATTTAAAAAATGTATAATTGTTATACATAGTACATTTTAAGTATTTAGCAGATGCTCATCTACACAAATGGATACAATTTTACTATGTGCAATTCAAACAACTGTGGGTTAAGGACAGTGTCAGAACCAGAACCCTGGACCTTTTGGTCAACAGGACAGTACCTGAACTGCTGCCCCCACCATGGTTTTCACTGCATTCATGGTGCCAGATGTTGTAAATATGGACACAAAGTGGGTATCACAGTAATACCTGCATATCCTTTGGAATCACCTACATGGGTTTTAAACTTTGATAATCACACAAAAAAAGAAAGCATATTCATTATAAAGTGTATTATTTAAAATAATGGAAAGCAGCAGAAAGAATTGTGAAATCCTGCAAAACAACATATCTTGAGGATTCAACACCACCTACAGGACACGAACACATTAACTTATCTGAAACACAAGAGACTCCTGCACTGCAAAGGACCGTTTCTTAACACAATGGTGCTTGAAGGTTTGTGAACTTTTTTCTCATTATTTCAAAAGATTTTCAAACGGGTCTTAAAAAAAAAGAAAAAAAAAGAAAGAATTAGCCCAATTATGCAAACTAGACAATATGATATACATCCTAAGCAGAAACCTATTAATTGAGGAAAAAGATTCAATAACATATTTGCGAGTGGCAAACATTATATGAAACTCTGGGATTAGCATTTAAGCTTGACATTACATTTACGCATGTTAAGACAATGTGCTGTATTTAACGAACACGGACCTATCAAATTCTAAATTCACTGCATGTTTGTGGAAGTATATCACAGCATGAAGAAAGGAGATTTCAGGTGTTTCATTCAGCCCCATTACCACAAACAAAGTCAAGCACCTAGCCATGCAGTCTGCCGTTAAATAACATTAATAACATAAATAAGGTCTTGTTTTAAAGAATTCAAGTTTGGTGTTGTAAAATGTCTTCTAGGATTGGTATTATTACAAAGTGGAACCACACTAACTACCAAATCATCATTCCATATAAAGTTAAAGCAAGGTTGCCAAGTGATGCATTACGTGTATACGTTGCTGATTCAATAACTGCAAAGCTAAAAAACCTCTAGCATTAACATCAGCACAAAAACTGTCCATCTAGAACTCAATGGCATGGGTTTACGTACTCTTACATCAAGTGCCAGATGGAATGGTGTAAAGCTCAACACCAATGGACTCTGGAGCATTGGAAATGCCTTATACATGCATTCTCACCAAGTCTGGGTTTTGCAACCGCCAGGAGAACATTACCTGCCTGACTGAATTGCACCAACTTCAAAATTTATTTGAGATTGGATAATGCTATGAGGTTGTTTTTTCATAGACTGATCTAAGCTCCTTAGTTCCAGTGAAGTGAAAACTTAACGCTTCATCACAACAAGAAATTTTGGGCAATTGTATACTTCACATGTTGTGGGAACAGTGTGGGCCTTTATCTGTACCACCAGGGGCCTCAGTTCACAAAGTAAGGACCATAAAGGCATACTTTCACCCATATATATTGGATACATTAGTGTAGGGGTAGATACTGTACACATACAGTCATGTTGTTACATCATCCCAATATCAGCAGTGCTGCGCTGGGACATACACAACCGCCGTGCGTTATTCAGATCCATGGAAAAGTACGTAAATAATCTTAATTACAAGGATGGTAATCTTATTAAACCACAGACTTGCAGTACCGTGCAAAAGTCTTAGGCCACCATTAGATTAGATTATACACTGCTAACAAAAATTAGGGGATATTTCATTTTAAACAATCCCCTAAATTTTGTGAGTTTACCATTGTTTTACCAATAGCACAATGACAACATATGTATTTCTCAGTTTTAATATAATACAACCAGTAAAATACAGGAAATTTGTAAGCAATATTTTAAACAAGGTTTCCATAGACAATATTGCCAAGTATTTTGTGTGACCTTCTCTAACACTTGAGCAATATCAGCATCTTGCAACTTAAACTGAATGCCAAGTTGCCCCATCTACATTCGGAAGAGGCTTGATCAGGAACAGTTTTTTGGGAAGCAGCCAAGCTTCAGAAGTTTTCAGAAGGGAAGTAGGGTGAAAAGGTCAAGATAAACTGGAACTCACAGCGGAAGAGAGTATTCTGTATTTTAAGTCAAAAGTGTTTGGGTCCAATTGTTGGCAATAAATGGTAATTATATCACTGGTAAAACAAAATATCTCACTCTAGACTGTATGAGTGCTTGGACATTGCTCAAGGACATTGCTCAAAATGCCTTTACACGGCACATACCTTCATTAGCATTGGTGCAGACATCCAAATAGTTGCAGAAAACGGTACATGCATGGCAGCGGAAGCCAGATTCCTCCTCAAATTCTAGTATTTCCTCAATAGCAGAACAGATTACTGAACCAAGATCAAGACCTACACTTCTCATTGAGGCATGCTCATATGCCCATATAACAATTAGGACTAAATAACAAAGCAATAATATAACTTTAATTATAAGATTTATAAATAATCAGGGGTTAACATACTTCAGTTAGTTTAAGGAAATATGTCTACCTTTCAGAAATGTATGTTACATATATATGCTATGCAAAAATACTTTTTATACTTAACTCACATTATTTCATAATGTACTTAAATCATTTATTCATAATCACAAAGTAACTGGAAACAAACTAGTATACAATTTAAAAAAAAACACATTAAAAAATGGTTACTGATATCTTGACTTTAAAAGTGAATAAAACCTGCATTGCTTTGCAGATGTAGAGCTGGTCTGAGTTATCACTGCAGAAGAGCTGAGGATGGGACAGTTCAGGGAATGTTTAAGCGGGAAACAGGCAGCCATTAGTGAAGTTCACACATCACCATGTCGCTTTGTTTTCATAAGAATAAGTTGCGTCTTCCTTGCTATCCCAATATTACTTAATCACTCAACAGGTTCTGTGCCTTGAAAACTTTCAGTATAGCCAAACAGAGCAAGTGGTATTGATTTATTCCCGCTCCTACATAGGAACCATTTTATTTGCGTTCGGTCTTCATATTTTTCAAACAGTGCTACAGCCAGCCACAGGCATGCGTAGTTTAATACTGCACATTTTCACCATCATCAAAAGTACTCACCCTGCCGGAGCGACTTCTACTGGAGACGACTGGGGCCGCGAGCTCTTCATCGCTGGAAAAGGTTTCCACACTGGCGCTCTTTTTATTCTGCGAGGTCAGGTTTTTCAGATACAGCTCCACATAGACGCCTTTCTTCTGTTCACCGTTTGGTAAAGCCACGTTATTCGCCAAGAGTGCGCTTTTTAGCTTTTCTTTAGTCAGGACAGATGGGTCTGCCAGAAATTCCGCCATATCTGCCTTCTTTTTCACACTGAGCAATTCAACGCGCCTAAAACCATTAGCCTTATATGTTAGCCGAGTCACATATTTTACCCTATCGCAGGCTATACAATGTGTACAAAGGCTATTGGTCGGGCCTTGTAAGACGGAGCACTTCCATTGGTGGATAGCTTTTCCGCGCTCATGAACCTATATAAAAATTCCAAATGTGCCAACTCCGAAACATCTGTTTTAGCTACTAAGAAGAGACTGGCAGTACTGTCACTTACATTTCTGAACTTATGTCATAATACCTCACGCAAATCTATATTTTGCATCTGTATCAACTTATGGATGACGTTGGTGCTATGGTGCAGAACTATCCAGGTTTTATCCCCATTACATTGATTCAGTGTAAGTCCTGTGGATAATTAGCAATGTTAAAGTGGAACTTTATAGACACCCTGTACACTAATATTTTCAGTGCGGTGTAGATGGTGCAGAGTGGATCAATCCAAGCATCAAATATCAAATCACTGTCAAAACTGATTTATTGACCACTCTTGGAAGAGGATGTGCATCCAGTGTTTTACTTCGAGCATACAGGATGGCAAATTTGGTTAACACCGTCACCTAACAGCTTCAGACTCTGTCTGTTTGGATTTTGCATGTCCTCCCAAGACCCTTGTGGATTTACTCTGGGAAGTCTGGTGTCCTCCCACATCCAAAGACATGTATTAAGCTAACTGATTGGTCTAAATTGGCCCAATAATACAATGCCTGACTAGTCCTGATGTAACCATTCTCCAGTCGTAAATAGCTGCTGATGTGATGTTAAATAAGAAACAAACAATTGGCAAGACAATTAATAGTTTTTTAAATAGCTGAACATTATGGCTTTGTGAAGCTTGTCTTTAACAACTTATAATAAATTACTCTAATTAATTGCATATATTTTCGAGATCAATTAGAGGAAATAAAAAATGGAATCACGCATTGCCCAAGTAGAGCACTATAGTACTTTGTTCTCCTCCTGATGAAGCATCGTTCTGGTACCTTGTCATATTTTTTTTATCTCCACTCTAAATTCCAAAAAAGGAAAACTTAAAAATTGTAACCACTGACTTGTGGTAATGACTGCCATCTATCCAGGATTTTTACCTGACATACAACCTGATATAATAAACAAGTGTGGATTTTTCTTGTTATATGTTTAATTAATATCACAACAGACTTAACTTCCAGCATCAACTCAGTGGATAATTCTTTGTGATTAATTGCTGAATATCACATTTATCAGTAATCAACACTGCATAATTGCATCTGTTTTAATTCACTGTAACCTTGTTTTCTGTTTAGGTTTTAGTGCTGGCTTTCCTTGACTGTTGTTTATATAAATCCCATTTCATTGAGCAGATTTCTTACAGTTCTGTCTTAAGCATTAACTCCTGTTTATCCCCATTTGTCTTAATTTGTTTGTTGTGTATTTTGTATTTTAAAAATTGCTTTTAGTTTTCTACCCTGGCACTTGGACTACCTGTGTGTTTTCCATTTCATCTTGTTGGGGCCATTTTTTTCAGTTATCCAAGTCCAATAGCACATTATGGTTAGTAAGTAACTTTTAAATGCAGACATTTGTATTGTTTAGACTTGTACAGTTATTAGTTTTAGAAATAAAATTTTTATATATATATATATATATAAATAAGTTATTAACAAAAGTAATATGTTTGTGATGTGCTTCACAAAGCCAGAATGGTCAGTCATTAAACAAGAATAATTTTGTCATATCAGTAAATATTTGTTTATTTTTAATTCAGAAAAAGTGTTGCCCTGGAATGTTATCTAAAACAGACCAGTCATTCTTCATCCCCCTTGCTTTTATTGGCAATTCTTATTATCTTAACATCTGTACACAATTAAGAAAGTGTTCAATATAGCCCAAAATGAGAAAAAGTTGGGACTGTATGAAAACTGCATATTAAAACAACACAGTGTTTATATTAGTTTTATTATATTGCAGACAATATGAACCAGAGATGTTTCATGTTTTATCTGGTCAACTTATTTTCATTGCTTAATAAACATCCAATTCTGAATTTTTTGTGTTTCAGGTGTTATTTTGTCCCATTCCTCTGCAAATTCTTCTCCACACATTTTATATTAGGACTGCAGACAGGCCAGAACAGTACAGCACATTTTTCTTCCATAGCCATGCCTTTGTAATTTGTGTAGCATGTGGAACGTGCAACATTTTGTAATGTGTTACAGGCCTAAAATACAGCAATGGATGTTATTATATTAACTAATAAAATTAATCTGACTAATCTGATCTACAAACTAGCAACTATGCTGATCACAAAAATTATCAGATACTTTTAAATTAAATATCCCATAAAATTAAATAATCCCAAATTTTTGTGTGCAGTGTATATCAAACTAACAAAATATCTCAAACTGTCTGCAAATAAATAAAGTCAAGTAAATGCAAGAAACACAGTGTGCATTTTATTTCTATGCATTTTACATACTTTACTAAACTTTTTTTTTGATTTGTGGTAGTGTGTAGTTAATCTGTATGCTTAATTGCTCTTTTCCACTATGCTGCAACGCATCAACATATTAGTTGCCACTGACTGAATCATGTTATCATCAGTTAAGCATGATTAAGACGTTATGATGAATTCACTTCATTTACATCATTTTGTTCAAATGACTATTGGTGAAATAGTGAACATGAAACTTAAACTTTATAAAACTTTATGAAAGGAGCAGGTGTGTGATACAACAAAAGTGCAGAGAACAAATGAGGCATTGTCCTGCGTCTTTAGGCCTGCGTTAGCTAAAAAGATGCTGGGATGATCACACTGATAAGGGAAGCTCATTCCAGCAAACAGGTGCCAGGACACAACCACTGATATCTTACCTTGAGGGCATAGCTAAATCCCAGACAAGGATATATCAGACACCTTACTTATCCTTGCAGACTAGAGGTGTACAGAGTACAGGTGTGTAGTTCTGAATCAAAGAACACAACATGACACAGAACCTTTTGAGAAGAGTTGTAAATTAGGAAACCAGTGCATATATACAGATCTTACTAAAACTGCCTCTCCTTTACAGAATATATAAGAAACCCTAAATTCTAAACTGTAGTACAAAACTTGTCTTGAGGATATGAAAATTAGTTGAGTACACGTTCTTAATTCCTATTCAGGAACTTTGTGAACGTGTGAGCTTGCACAGTCATCTACTGCTGTAGAACGTGATAATAATAATTCTGTAGATATATATGCATTCAGGAGTACATAGATTAATTATCTGAATTCCATAGACTACGCCACTTTTAAAAATATATATATTTGGTTGAATAATACACGGAATAATACACTGTTCACAAAAATTAGGGGCTGTTTTATTGTTGGAGAGTGTCCCCTGCATGTTTATTTTTTGATTATTTTTGACTTGATTTTCGCTTTGAGAAATGCTGCTGATTGGATATTTTCTGTTTGTACCATTCTCTGTAGCTGAACAGTTTGTGAAATTTCACAAATAGCCACATCTTTAGTAGATATTTAAAATAATAAACTGTTGAACAGGGTTAATTAAATGTATATTTACTAAAATATGGTTTATGCTTCTCTTACATGCTGATATAAAAGATAATGCGGTCCCCTCCATGCCGTCGTTTTTAATTTATAATTCTGCGTTGATGTGTAGTTGTCGATGTGATTATAATTCACCACCGCAACGCTAGAGGGAGTGTCCGAGGGATTTGGCGTAAAGGAAACGACGATGTGGATGGACTTGGAGCTGATCAATATTGAACAAAGACTTTTATAATTTTTGTGAGCAATACATCTTCTTAGTGAACATTTTGCTTTAGAAGTTACCAAAACATGCTTCATGCTCACTAAATAGTGGAGACTTAATTTTTGAGGTTAAGAAGCTGCGTTTAAAATAAACCTTATTTAAACCTTTCAAATGAAACCTAATTTGTGTGAGCAGTAGATCTTATTGATAATGGTAGTCTTGCAGTATGTTTGTCCATAGTGTACACTGTAGCCGTCATCCTTCCTAAGCCAGGCTGCAACTATCGGGTCATGGGCAAGGGCTTAACCCAAAATTGCTCGTATTGCAAGATTGTATCATTTGTAAATAGCTCTGGATAACATCTGCTGTAAATGTCTACATGTAAATGAGAAGAGGGCCAAAAGTGTTACAATGCATTTTTAAACAAATCTCAACAATGCTACCTAATTTGGGCACTTTGGAAAGAATGTATATTCTGGGATAATCTCTCTTTGCATCCTAAAATAATAACTAACTCAAATCTAAAACTAACAAGATATTTATCACTGGAAAAACACTTGCAGTACTGCATTATGCATGTGCATATAAATGGCATGTCACAAACACTTTATTGACTTAAATTATACAATTGCCACGCTGTAACCAAAGACAAACAATAGTTAAGAACTTAACTCAGTTTAAGCTTTACTTATTACAGTTCAAAACACCCCAACATCCAGTTATTTAGGATGGATATATTACACCAAGACACTGCTGTGATAATATTTGAATAGCAATTGACATGACACTTGTTCTCAGGATCACATCCACTGATCATTGTAACTGAATGAACAGGTTATGACTTTCACTGAAACACTTTGTTTAAAAGCACAAATTAAGAGACTGAAAACATAATGAAGGAAAATAATCAAAGTGATCACAGTGCTGTGCAAACAGACTGTTGAGAGCTGGACTGAGTTGCACAGCATCAGAGAGAGAGTAGGCAGCTGGGAATATTAGCATTCCCATCTCTACTACTGCCTCCTGGTGCTTCTTCTCTATTTTCTGCACTGGTGGATTTCCCATGCTCCTCATGTTAAGCTCAGCTCCCCAGGCCGTTGTGTGATGAGGTGGCACAGCACTCTGCAGGGGCCTGGGCCTGTTCTGGACCTCTCTTTGTCTTTTCCTCCGTCCTTGCTACATCTCAAGCCTTAATCTCAGGAGGGGGGCAGTATAGTCCATCAGAGTTCTCAGACGACAACTCCTCTGTTTTGAAACAGTGTTTTAAATTGGGTTAGAGTACAATATTAATTGGCTTATGTCAGTCATGTACAACACCAACAGCAATTGAGGCCTTGCTAAGGGCGATGATCCAAAGCACATAACCACACCCCCCCATCCCCCGATCTCCTGACATGACATAAAAACTATTATCCTACACATCCAGGTGCTCTTGTTACTTATTACTAGACACTTGGATTTGATTGCTTTTATACACAGTAGAGCTTGGATTATTATTAATAATCACATACAAAAGGAAACTTGGAATAAATACTATATATTTATAAATAATAAATGACTGTATATTTTAAGCAACACAAATCCTACCGCCTCATTTACATGCTAGAAATAAAGAAGTTAAATATGAACTCACCAGGAAGCACACACTTCCACAGGCCATATGTTTTTCCTACAGCTGTCTGCCAAAGCCGCAGAGTTCCATCCTCTGATCCACTGGCATACAGTTCTCCATCAGGACTGAATCGCACACAGTGCACAGGCCCAAAGTGACCCTTATAGGACTCTGCAGGGACCAAAAATTTGAATGAATGAATAAATATGAACCTAAATATGCCCGTGCAACGGGCAGCCATTTTATTAGGTACGTCTTGCCTTCAGGACTGGATTAAATCTTTGTGGTATACAAAGTACGTCTCTGCACACTCCTCCTGTGACCGTCACCTTTATTTTAGTGTTTGTTGTAATTTTGTATGTATAGAAAATGGACACCCACCACAGAGAAGCATATGATTTCTGACAACCAAAGTCTTTTCACCGACTGACAGAAAATAGATGGATGTTTTTGGTTTTGCAACAGAGTTTAAAGGAGCAGTAGAGACCCAAATACAAAAGCAGCCAAAAAGTTTTGCATGACATGTCCCCTTTAAGTGTCTCAAAGAATTACCCCACCAGCAGCCTGAATCATTGACACAAGACAGGATGGATCCATGCTTTCATGTTATTTTTTTTTACCAATTGACCCTATCATCCTAATTTCACAACATAAATTGCAACACCTTAGACCAGTTAACATTTTGCCAATCTTCTAATCTGTCCAATGTTAGTGAGTCCACAGGCTGCTGCTGTAGTCCATCTGCTTCATCTCAAGGGTTACAGATTCAGAGATGCCCTTCTACAAACAATGGATTTTGCTTGGAGAAATGCTGCTGATTGGTTTCTTTGTAAACCCTACAGATCTCAGTAGCTTAACAGTTTCTGAAATTTCCTTGACCTAAAGCCATGAAGTTTCAGCCACATGTTTAGTAGATATTTAAAATAAACTGTTGAGCAGAGTTACCTAATGAAATGTATTTTTACCAAAGCCTGGTTTATGCTTCTCTGACATGTTGATGCAAAAGATAATGGCCAAGAACTACAAGAAACATCTGACCTCTGTAAATGCAAACAAAGGTTTCTGTACCAAATATTAAGTTCTGCTTTCTATTGTATAAAATTCTTATTGGTTATTCTCATGCAATAAAGTTGTAATTTATTAAATCACACAATGTGATTTTCTGAAGTTTTTGAAAGTGTTGAAGTGTACTGACGATAAAAAATTACCTCCATTCTTTGTAGGTGGGAAGTAAGTGTTTCAAATACTTATACATACATAGCTCACAAAAATGAGAGGATATTGCATTTTGAGGTATCCACAATTTTTGTGAGCATTAAAATGCTGTTACTAGTATCAATAATATCACTAATACCATTAGCGATTCAATAATATTTAACAATATGATTTCCTATAAAGTGCCTACCCATTTCCTCCTTTGTACTGTAGTCATATTTGTACAGTTTGAAGTCATCTCCTCCTGCCACAAAAAAGTCCTTGTCAGGATGCAACGATGCAGAGTGAATGGAGGCTGGAGCGTCCACCGTCTTAATCAGGTCCAGACTACAGACAGAAAAGACAACTCCAGTCAAATCCTGCATACACAAAAATTCTCCAACGTACACCAAATCCACAAAGTGGCACTCGTCTACAAAATGTTGTACACAAGGGTGTTCCAACTGATGTGGTAATCGGAAGGAAAACAGCAGCAGCGCTATAAAGGGGCGGTTTATACACTATAAACTGCTAAATATAACATGCGTGTTATTATTATTATAGCACGTCACATTTTCAGTAGAGCGATTACAACAACCTACAATTACAGATGTGTCATAATTTGCTAGTTTGGCATCACTCCTTATACTTAGGAAAGACTGTGGTGCATATTTCACTAATCATAAACAATTAAACATTTTAGACAAATATCATGTTCAGTCTCTATGCATACGACCCAAGCAGTGTATGTAAATAATCATTGCAAAAGCAAATTAAGTATGCATTTAACGTGTGCAACTGTACCAAAGTAACCACGTTGTTGTCACAAATACTACATTTGCAAGTTTAAAATCAGTAAATAACTAGCATAAAAATGATCACGTTTAGGACACTACTACTATCATCTGAGCTTGCCATCAGAAGTCATCTTCTATTGTCCAATTTTAATGAGCCTCTGTCAATTATGGCCCAAGTTGCTTGTTCTGGGCTAACAGGAGTGGCACCCGGTGTGGGCTTCTGCTGCTAAAGCCAAACTGCTTCAAGATTTGACTTGTCCATTTAGAGATGCTCTCCTGCATACCCTGGCTGTAGTAAGTGGTTATTTGAGTTACTGTTGCCTCTCTATCAACTCCAAACACTGTGGCCATTCCCTGCTAGGCTTAGTGGATATTTCCCCCTTTTTCAGATCATTCTCTATAAACCCTAAAAAAAACTGTCTAGCACCAACAACGTCACTAATCACTATCTGAAACAATCATGCTACTTGCCCTCTTAACCAAGAAATTTGGATTCAGAGGACCAGAGAGGGTAAGCACTATACCTGTCAGCTTTGTAGAAAGCAATAGTCCTTCCATAGGTGATGACAAGAATCTCTCCATCTGGAACGTATTCCATGCTACTGACTGATGCTTCAAAAGACAGAGTTTTCACTTCACCTCCTGTGTTTCTATCCCAGAGTCTGGAGTGCAAAACGATACAAATATTGACCTTACAAATCCACAGCTTGCTTACTTACTACTTACTACAGACATCAAAACTTGCCGTATAGTTTTGTCCTCTGCAGCAGAAAGAATCTGCTCATCACCATTACACCACAGAGCTTTCTTAATGGCCGAGGTATGTCCTGAGATTTCTTGAGGCTCTACAAAACAAAGGTAATGCTTTAATTCACAGCATGACTTGGTGTGACTTGATACATACACAAAAAAATGTATTTACGAATGTGCCATACACCACCACCCATACATGTGGTATTTTAATTATTTACCTTTCAAAAAGACCATCAATTTTTTCCATACCTGCTTCAGGTTTGTTGAGGTCATATATGCGCAGCACTTTGTCGTTTCCTCCTGTCAAGAGGCAGTTACTGTCCTGTTGATACAAAGAGGAACTTTACTACTGTGGTTTTAACAGCTTTTAGAAACAGCGGAATCTAAACTTTGTGTATTCACACTTATATAAACACTGAAATCCAGGCTTGTTTAAACAATGTGACCTGTATAATATACATGTTCACATGCAGGAATAATTTTACATGAAGCTGAATCCAAAATGGCTTTCCATGTTATTCACAGAAGTATATAGTGAAGTAAAGGGTTTTTTTGTTGTTGTTGATGTTGTTTTTACCTTTGTATGGGGATACAAGTGTCCCATTGCTCAGGATGTGGCAAGTTAAACCAATCATGTTTTTCTAATAATAATTCGTGGGAGCACATGGGTGAACCTTTATTTGGGAAAAGTGCTCCAACTAGTGGTTAACGATGATAAATACTGGACTATAAGTATAGACTATAAACTAGAAAATGGATGCCACAGAATCCTCAACAAAAAGAGTAATGAATAATCCTGAATTATTGAAATTGTCTACAAAATCGAGAAAATTACATTTACGTTACAATTAAGGATTGGTTGCTTTTTTTAAACAATTTGAACGATGGACTCTAATTTGCCCTTTAACTGAGAGGTAATTGAAATACCACGTAATAACAGAAACTCCATATTGTCTGTAAAATGTTCTTAGTACTATATAGTATTAAGTACAACTACTACAACTTCTGTTGCTCTACAGTCCCGGGTCTCCATTGTCGTATTATGCTCTTCATAATACGCCACACATTTGCAATGGGACTGCAGCCAAAACAGTCTAGTACCCACACTCTTTTACTGTGATGCCACCCTGTTGTAACACTTGCGGAATGTGGCTTGGCCTTGTCTTGCTGAAACTAGCAGGGACATCCTTGGAAAAAGACTTACTGTGATGGCACCTTATGTTAAAATCTGTATGCATGTACCTTTCAGCATTAATGGTACCTTTACATATGTGCAAGTTACCCATGCCACGGGCACGGGATGCTGGCATTTCATCTTTGTGCTGATAACAATCCGGACAGTACTTTTCCTCTTTGGCCAGGACGACACAATGTCCGTTATTTCCAAAAACAATTTCATGTGGACTTGTCAGACCTCAGGACACTTTTCCACTTTGTGTCACGAACTGTGTTCACTGATAATGGTTTCCTAAAGTGTTCCTGGGTCCATGTGGTAATATCCATTACAGAATGTTGGTTTTTAATGCAGTGTTGCCTGAGGAACTGAAGGTCATGGGCATTCAATTATGCTTTTCAGACATGCCCAATATACAAATGATTGGTATTCATATCAATGTTGTGCTAATAAATGTGCTGTTTACACAGCCTTCTGAGTTTTTTCTACATGATGTTTTGTTTATTTAAATGTCGCTCTGCACAGTGAATGAACACATGTTTACAATGTATTGTTGTTTGTTTGTGTTTACTACCATTTCAACTTAAAGTCAGGCTACGTATAAGGTGTTTTAGTTGTGTTTTATATACAAGTTTAAGATAAGTACATTTATTGTGCTATATTTGTTTTTTTTAAAGAAAGTTCTGGATTTTGGTGGAATATTAGGTACAAAGAAGTATGTCATATTCTTTTTAATTATATATATTAGTTGTAAAACTGATCCATTAATTTTAACTGCTCCACTACTTTTTAGCGCAATCAATTGACCTAGTCTTTGGACCATGTGAGAAAATCTGTGTACCCAAAGTAAACCCAGGCAACACAGGGAAGGCATGTAGAACTGTGAACCCTGGAACTGAACCAAAGACCTTCAAAAAAGTCTACAAATGGCAGCACTCCTTTCAAGGTGTGTACGCAAGAATGAAGAAAATTCGTACTCACAACCAACCACAAATGACTGCTCTGACACATACTTGGGACATTAGCCCAGACTAAATAGCAGATTTGCTCAATCACATTTCAACTGATGCACGTCATTCACATTCCAAAACATCCTACATGACAGCCAGAGCCTTACGTCAACTTTCTAGCAACTTAAAATGTATAGCAACCTCAAAAAATGGGAAAATAACACTAATAAAAAATAAATATCTGTGTGAAAGTGTTACATCTGTGTATTGGAAACAATGTAGCATGTACATGACACTGTATATGTGTGTGTGTA
>JAUZST010046324.1:0-25655 GCA_034779995.1 Parotocinclus haroldoi | reverse complement strand
GTGTGTGTGTGTGTGTGTGTGTGTGTGTGTGTGTGTGTGTGTGTGTGTGTGTGTGTGTGTGTGTGTGTGTGCGCACAAGCCAAATGTGAATTAATTAAACCAAGGCTGCTCTGTTTCAGCATCATGATGTTTGTTTGTTTGTTTGTTTGTTTTATTGAATATCTCACTGAAGATAAGTCATTAGAAACCGTTCACGCTTGTGATACATTTCACTCCACAATTCCTACCACCCCTGGTAAAGATTGGTGATGATCAGAATGATCAGCAATAGAAGGATGTGGCTCTGAGATGAGAGAAAATAGTGTTTTTATTTAATCACATGCAATTGGGAGTGAAATATTTGAAACTTGGAGAACTAATGGCAGGCCCACACCCTATGGTAACATGGCAAACAAGACAAGGGGTGAACAAGAGGGCAAGGAGGAGAAGAAACACAATACAAAGATGACAGGCGGGAGGGCCAGTTAGAAAGACTGCAGTGCCCCAAAACTGTGCATGTTTTTTCTGAAATAACAGACAAATGGTTTTTCCGAATGTGATTTACTCTGAAAGTGTTATAATGTGTATATGGATAAAATAAAGAAATAAATTTGCTGCTATTTCTGCTGTCCTGCAGGAAAGTTCCCATGTTTGGTTTAGAAGCAATCTTCCGTAATGGTGTTCCTGTGGGCCATCTGCGCCGTGCAGAGTTTGGCTATGCCATCGACAAAACCATCGGCTACGGATACATCCGCAACCCAGACGGAGGAGTGGTATGCAGATCAGCACAACACAAAACACACGCAATGTTGCATTGCTTCTGAATCCGGACACTGTAAGCTTGGTGACACACATGTTGTACCATTTTGGAGAATAGAAAAGTACAGTTTTTATGCCATTAAGGTTATTATGTTATATACATGAAATCATCCAAGAATATGGTTAGCTAAGGTTTTAAGCTATTTTACGTTTTTAAAGCATAATCATGACTGATGTTTATATCATGAACCTTATTATGCTTTAAATATAGTACCCCTGTATTCGGCACAGTAGCTCTGTGGGTAGCACTGTCGCCTCACAGAAAGAAGGTCCGAGGTGAAGCGGCCTGCGTCATTTCTGTCCTCCACGTGTCTGTGTGGGTTTACTCTGGGTACTCCGGTTTCCTCCCACAGTCCAAAGACATGCACGTTAGGTTAATCGATTCCTCTAATGTATCGATTTGTTCGAATTGATTATGAACAAATGTATCTGTAATGCTAATTTAATTAAATCCGACCAACATGTATACGCTTTAAAACCCAAGATTTTTGAATAGGATATACAATTATTTCAAATCTGAATGACAGAAAACTAGTATAGGGGAACACTATTTCTGTTTCACAGAACGTAATGTGAATGTTAATTGGCACACACCTGTCTAAGTTCTAATTAATCTAGCGTTTTTTTTTTTGTTTTTTTTACTACCACGTAAAAGTTCATTTTACATTTTACTGTACATTTTCTGTCTGCTTAAAGAGAATTATTTATATAAATGATATTTATAACTAATTCCGCTGTGTAATGTCTCACCCACACGCCTCCCTTAAATGCTCTTCTGGACCCTCTTGTCTGCGTTCTTGCTTTTTGCTTTGCATTCTGTCTGAATGTTAGTCTGCATTCTTATTGTGCGTCAGTGTGTGTATGTCTGTGTGGGTGTGCATAAGTGGACCTGCTGGGTTTATGTAATGTTTGTAGATGTAGGTCTGTCTGGCAGGCTGTTATAGTGTTTTTTATTTATCTTTGTTTTAGTGCACCTGTAGTGGGTTCAAGAGTGATGCTGCTTGAAACTTTGCACTGGATGTGTTTAAATTTAGACAGGTTTGGTTTAAAATTCAACAGACGCAGGTTGAGTGGAGATCAGGAAGAGGAAGTGCAAGAGTATTGTAGAGCAGTAGGAGTGAGTGAGACGCTAATGAACATTACTCTGTTTGCAGTGTAAAGATGTAAGTGGTATTTGTGAATGTAACTCCGTATTGTATTACTTGATAAAAGTTTGATAAAGTTATCCTGTGTCCATCAGAAATTGATGACCGGCGGTCATGCAGTGCCGTCTGAGGGATCGAATATAACAGGTCTTGAGTTTAGTTTTGCGCCCTTGTCCTTTGCGCAGTGAAATTCTTCTGGATGTGTAAAATATGTTAAGGATTTGATTCACTTAAGAAATATGCAAATCCTTTCCAATCTTTTATCCAGTGTTTTGAAACATTTCAATCATTTTCTCACATTTCTTGACAAACTGGAGATCCTCCAGCCATCTGCTTTTGATTCTTTGATTTTTGTACCGCTTTACTAGGCATCAGTTGCTTCGTCCCAACTTTTTGGAAATGCAGGAATGGATGTTTATTTATTTAGGACTGTGGCGGCCTAGTGGTTAAGGTACTGGACTTCTGGAGCAGAAGGTTCAGAGCTTCAGTACAGTTACGGCATTTAGCAGACGCCCTTATCCAGAGCGACTTACAACTTTTACAGTCTTACAACCCAAGCAATAAGGCTAAGGACCTTTCTTAAGGACCCAACTTGTGGCAGCTTGCCAGAGGAGTCCAGTACCTTAACCGCTAGGCTATCGCAGTCCCTCAAATCCCACCTCTACCAAGCTGCCACAGTTGGGTCCCAGAGCAAGGCCCTTAACCCACAATTGCTTGGATTGTAACTATGGATTGTAAATCGCTCTGGAAAAGGGCGTCTGCTAAATGCCGCGAATGTAAATGTAAATTTACCAGGAAAAATAGGAAATGTCTTTGGTTTGGTCGGTCACTTTCACACTAGGCCAGTTAGAGTGATTAGTTAACCTAATGCAGGTCTTTGGAACGTGGAGGAAACTGGAGAACTCAAAGTAAACCCATGTGAAGGCAAAGAGGACATGCGAACCTGTTGGGTTCATACCAGCGAATAGAACTGCATGCTCCGCTGTAAAATATTTCCAGTTTCTACTGTCTGCTGTCTTTTTAATACTGCCCTACCTTTTCTGATCTGGGGATATAATTATACAGGGTTAATTGAATTGTTTGACTCGTGTGCTTGTGAGAGAAGGCATCAATTCAGTATGTGGTTTATATTGCAGAGGGATTACACATTGGGAGTACTTCCATACTAACATTCTATTGAGCTGTATGACTGAAAACCTTTGTAGAAATTCTTACAGGAGATGTGTTTTGTTTTAGGTAAGTCCTGACTTCATACGCAGCGGCGAATTCACTCTGGAGAGAATGGGTATCGTGTATAAAGCCAAAGCCCACCTGAAATCCCCCTTCGACCCAGAGAACAAGCGAGTGAAGGGCATCTACAGTACAGAGTAAACATCTCTAGCTACAGGGACTGAAGGTAACCTTTATATACAGCCAGCAGAGGATTGTGAGGATCCAGTACAACACAGCTGCTAGGTTTCAGACTCGGCACACGGATAGTATGAGCTGTCAAAGATGAGCCTGTCTAAAGTCTTCTATCTCTAGAATCTTCGAGTAATGCTGTTATTTGAAATGCTATATCGATAATTTTTCATTAAATTAGGGATATGGATTTTGGATAAACAAAATGAAATGTTAAATCAATAAGGTGCCAGAGGTTTTTACAAAATGAGGTTTACGTGCGTGTGTGTGTGTGTACATAATGTGTGAGCTTCGAATCTGAATAGAGGATTGCTGTTACTTGAAATGATAGAAGCTCATGTACAAATTCACAATGTGAAGACCAATTTTGGCTCGCGTTGTACATGTGCACATGTACTCTGCCTATCAAGGATCAAAACGATGGGTCAATGATAGTTAGAAGGTTAACTTCAAAGATGACTTGAGTGTGTAGCCTTAATCTGCTGATCTGATCAGTTAATGTCACTCACTTATTAGCAATAAACCCATAATTACATGATGAAATGGCTGTGAATTTATTTGTTGACTGATTGACGTTAATATTGTGTTGAATACAAGATTTAAAAGTACAAAGTATTCCTTCCCTAAAGATAGTGCCTGATTTAAGCTGAGTATACATCCCATCAAATCTATTGGTAGCTAAATTGTAAACCATGGAGTTTAATATGTATATCATAGCATATGTCTACCATAAAATACGACTGTAACGTCCGTGTAACATGACTGTATGTCATGCAGTGTAGAGTGTAGTTTACCTTAAAGGTACTTTAAAACACGCACGCATATATATAAGAACGCCTGAATGACAGAAAACGGGTATGAGCGAAGCCTTGTAACACCTGCTGATGAAAATAGGATCTTGAAAATGATTATTGTACATAAATCATAATGATGGATAATATATAAATTATTGTTTTCATTTGTCTTACTCTTTAAAATAAAGTACTGAGTTCAAACTACTAAGTGATACTGTGTAACGTTATGCTCAATGTCCATTTCTGTCAACGTATGATTTAACTATACTGCTCACAAAAATGAGGGGATATTTCATTATTGGATATTTTATTACTGGATATTTCATTTTGAAGTATCCTGTAATTTAGTTCGACAAAACAGATGTGAAAATCAGACTTTGGAGGAAATGACAAACTTACACAGTATGTACTAGATTATAGATGAGTACGCACTGCTCGAGCGTTAAAGCAGTATGTTTTTTCTGTAAACACTTACATACTTTTTTTTTTTTTTTAATCTGTTAATGCCTCCACTGCTCTTGTTGAATCGTGGGATACGAAAGTGGGCATTGACTGTGTATTTAGAAATGAGAACTGAAAGAGTATCGTCTGTGGACATTTCGCTTACTGATTAGTGCATACTATTCCTCAGACGCACATCTGATCTCGCCTACTGCTTTCACATCCTGTTTAGCCTAGAAGCACGCAGTTTTAGATGCAGCCATAGATTACCAAACCAAACCATCACTGGCTTCACATTATGTACTGACAGTTCTCGTAAAGTTTACACTAAATGGTGTTCCACGTGTGTTTGTCGTATTGCATTTACTTCATGCTAATGGAGATGTTGAGTGTAGTGTGAATATCAACAGTTTGACCAGTCTGAATCTGCAATCAGAATGATTTAATTTGTACTGATTAAGTCTAAATGTAATCACTGGTGAAATATACTGCTCATAAAAAAGCCCAAAGTGAAATATCCTATGATGTATCATCCCTAATTTTTGGGGACTGGCACTTTAAAGGTAAGGGGAGGTATAATGAGTATTACCAAACTAAATGACTGTATTTTTTATGTACTACAGCACTTTGTTAATAAATTGTAATTAATGAGAGAAGAGAGGTTTAATTAACACTTTGAGTAACTGACTAAGTGTCTTTAAGTTGAACCACAGTAGGACCGTTATTCCTGGTCTTCTCTCGGCTGAGTTCACACAGGTATGGACTTGACTCGAGCTCTGAAAACACCTCCGGAATCTTCTGTCTTTCCCAATCTCCCTTCAAGACGACAGAAAAAGGGGTGATTCGTTAAACGTGTGCGCACTTCTGTAAAGAGGTTCAATCACATGTTATTAAACTTATGCCAGTTTCCTTTGCTTGGTTGGTTGAAAAAGTTCATATTTGTTGCTTGCATTGTAAGACTTTTAATTTCAAGTCACTTCGGATAAGGGCGTCTGTTAGATGAGACAAATGTGAAAATGTTAAGTTAAAATCGTTTGTGATCGTTATACACAGCATGCGTGAAGTTTTTCTTTCCTGGTGGAAGTGAACTTTAGTTGTCAAGCTAACTTTGTGATTCACCGTAATCACCGACACAGTGGTGAGGAAAAAGTGGACGAATTGCTGGTGGATAAAAGCTTTTTACACATTTTTAGCCCAGATATAGTTAGTCTGAATGGGATTTTATGAGGCGTCCTGAAGTAATTTCTTCTCTTATGGCAGCAGCCCTAATTTTCCTTTCTGTGAGGATCAAGTGTGTTTTTCCTTTCTCCTCTCCTGAGAAAATTACAGGCACAATGCTCTGATGTTCTTCATTCAGCTCAGCAGTGCTCAGATCATTTCAGTTCAGTTCAGATGCACGGCTCCATGAGTTTACTGACGGTTATTTTTATAAGAAGAAAAGTTTGATGTAAAAGATGGTAAACTACTTTTTTTTTGTAAGGACACACAAAAGGCAAAATGAGAAGGAATAAGTTGACACACAGAATGAAAAAAATTGTAGCCAGGAGGTTTAAACTTCTTTTTGGGATGCCCTAATTAAGATCCAAGTTCAAACCTTTCTAGTTCAGCAGATGCCTACTGGATAAGCAGCAGCCTGATTGAACTGATTTAGGTGAATTTGGGTGAAGCTGGCTAAACGGTAAATAAACTGGTAATAAACCGCTCACAAATATTAGGGAATTTTTCATTATGGGATATTTCATTTTGACTTATCCCCTAATTTCTTTGTGCAAGCATATTTACTTGTGACTGTAGGAGTGTTACTTACAGGGAAGAGCTCAGCTGTGGACTGGTTGCAGTGCATGGAGAAAGGTGAGGTGGTGTAGAGGGAGTCCAGCACCTCAGCACTGAATGAGTCCCAAATCACAGAGGAGAACTGGTCTTCTACTGTAGTCTCAGAGCAGCTGCAACCCGGTCCTCCATGAAACCTAACAGCAGGCGCATCACAAATTTTAGGCTTACGTCAATACTTTGTGCTCTGTATAAAGCAGACTGCTTTATTATACTTTTCATATTACATTATCTCTACTTACTTAGTCTACATATATTTTAATTCTAATGTATTTCAAATATGTTATCTCTGAAATATTTAGATTCTGTGTATTTACTGTATACTATTACTATAATCTTATTATTACATACTCTGGATTGGATTAACTGTACAGTCGCAGCCGACTCTCGGTCACTTGATGGATCATCGATCTTCACACATTTCTGTCTTTCATCGATGTGATCCATGAAATATTTCGGCAGGATAGTGGAGTAGTTTTGCCATTGCTTTCTCCACCCCTCCCCATTTATCCAGGCTTGGGATCGGCATGCAGCTGTTTTCAGTTACACAGCTGGGGTGTTTGCATACACAAGTCAATGACAGTGAGGATCGTGATTTCGATTAGGTAAATTTTTAAAAAGCGGTTTGTCATTTCCGTTGGGTAAGTCCTGTATTGGACCTTCTGTTAAAGCAGTGTTATCGGATAAAACCTGGACTGGATTTTTCCCAAAAAGCGGATCAGGATTTTGGCTGGGTAAAACCAGGAATGGACATTTTGAAAAAGCGGATCAGAATTTTAGTTGGGTAGAATCTGGACTGGACTTTTACACAAAGTGGATCAGGATTTCGTTTGAAAAAAAACCTGGACTGAACTTTTTTTTTTTAAGAAAGTGAATTGGGATTTTGGATATTTTTAAAGACTGATTAATGTTTTAGTTAGGTAAAACCTGGACTTTTCATTAAACTTACAAAATGCAAATTGGGATTTATAATTACATATATGTGCTAAGCCGCAGTCATATGGCTGTAATGGCCAACAAAAAAGATGTTTGCACTTTATCACCAGTATCCATACATTTCGAAAATCGCTGTCATATAAGCAAGTTTCAAACTATTTCTCTTCAATTTATGTAATACTGCTGTCAGTCTCTTGTTCAGAAGGTCTGTCTTTAAAATTGAAATAACAAAAAAAACATTGTAAATATTTTTATGAAGATAAACAAAAAGCCTGTACCTATTAATGAGGCTAAAATACTTCTGCAAGTGGTCTGGATCTACGTGGCTCTTGCACAGCTCCAGCTGAGTGCTTGGGTAGTAGTGCACATAGTTTACACACATCTCCTCCATGATCCCGAAACCACCCTGCAACCATAGCATGCCGAGAAAACATCAGTAGTTTGAGAGAAGCAGTCATTAGTTTTCCACAATAAAACAACATCAGTCATGATGTGTTTATTAAAAGCAGGGCTGCTTTAGAGCAAACCTCTCATTAGCTTATGTAAGAAATCAGACCGTGCTCTGAGGAACAATGAAGCTATGATGCTGAAAATGACCATTTCAAATAGAATTGCTCATCCTACCGTTTCTATCTACCATTTTATTAACCAATATTAACAATGAAAGAGCATTTGCTGCTACATTTGTAATTTTTTCTTTCATTTGACAGTTCAGTTAAGTAGCTTCTGCTTGAAAATCTTAATCTTTTTACATTTGTACTCAAATACGTTCATACATTTGTTTTATTTTCCAATTTTTCCAGGCCATGGAGATGTTCCTGTTCACGCTGAGCTCTTCGGTCAGGAACAACTTTTGACAAGGACTCCAAGATCAATGAAAACAAAATAAAGAAAAATGAGATAAAAATTCAAACCCAAACCAAATTAAAGACTGACACCATGCTGCTGAGTATGGACTGTGTTTTATGTGCAGTCTCTGTCTTTTGTGTGTCTGACTTCTAGATAAACAATTTGTCCACAGATCCAATAACCTTGAGCTCTTGTTGGGTTGAGTCATTGTGTACACATTACACATTACATCGTGTGTAATGTGTTGCGACTTACTAGTGTGGCTTTCTGTCTGTCCTCTGTGTTGTATGTGCATTTTGTCAGAAGGACATCACCCTGTGGGACAGAGAAATGAGAAATCTTGTAATCAGCTGCTTTTTGTAGGAGGTTATTTAAAGGCTGAATTTGGCAGGGCTGTGTGAATCTGGCAGCTTTCTGCATGTAAGGGGGAGCTGATATTGACAGTCTAAATGCAGAGGGTCTGTTCTTTTGTTGGTGGCTTTCTGCCTCCAGGCATTTCCTGAGATGTCTGTGTTATCTCACTCCATTTCATGTCTAAATAAAGCTCTGTTTTTAAGCGTTTCTATATGTAACTGGTGCTGGCATTGGCACTTACTGGCAGAACAGTCACCATCTTCCTCAGGATGCGGATGATCTGGAATGGCAACAGAGAGGTGTTAGAGCCTTATAAATATCATCTTAACTTATCTTCCTTCCCAAAGCTACACATCACTAGCATGGTATTTAGAAAAGGATACCGCAGCACTTCTTTTTTATATATCTTTCTTTGCTATTTTGTAGCACATGAACAATGGCTACCAACAGAAATAGTACATTTCTAAAGTAAAGTCAAATGTATTTCTATAGCACTTTTTACAATGGCTTATTGTCTCAAATTTGCACATTTTAAAAAAAAACTTTTTAAGTTTTTAAAAAGTTGAGTCTAGACCCCAAATGAGAAATGGAAAGAAAAACTCTTATGTATGATATTTTATATAATATTTATAAGAATACACCTTCAGTCTAGCATGTTTGAGTTATGAGAGAATAAAATCATGTTGACTTTTTAGTGTTGAGGCAGATTTGGGGCAGTGGGTGAGACGTTTCTACAGAGAGGTGCATTTATATAAATGTGTTCTACCTGGTAATGTGTGCTGAAGTGTTTGTCCTCTTGTACCACCTCCACCTCTCTGCCTCCTCTCACCAGTACGGTTCTGACACCACGGCCAGCCAGGTGCGTGTGCAGCTGCGATGCAAATATATGAATCCCCCCAGGAGGGAGAGCCTGCAGGAGACGAGTATGAACGAGAATGCTCATTATCCCTAAATATCCCTTTAGAGCACAGAACATGCCGTTCTGATAAGAAACTGCTGCTCACTCTAGGCATTTACACTTCACTGGTATAAAAGTTTAACGTCTGAGATGGAGTTTATCAGGTTCAGGTACTCTATAGGCACACAGATTTTGACTAGAGCACCCTTATTTAAACATCCATCTATGCTAAAAAATCCATATCAACACCAAGGATGTAGGATGTGGATCATCTTCAACACAACAACATTTCAAGAGTTTAACTAATATTTTGGTCAGTTTAATCACATTTCTAATTGGAGCCACAAGTACTATAGTTAAGCATGTGTCCATGGATTGGAGCGCAGCCATTGGCTTGAGGTTTTAGCTTTGGATGTAGTGTGTACCCTGCGAGTGCATTCGGCTGAGCAGTAACCCGTCAGATGAAAGCTGTGCTGATGGGGAGGAATGGCCATGAGAGGCGTGTAAACCAAACCGAGCTCCATGATCCCTGCATCAAAACGTTTCAGAGACGGGGTGAACCAGAGACGAATCCCTGAAGAGTCGCGTCGCCCTGCAACAAACAAACAAACAAACACACACACACAATCCTGCTTTTTATTGACATAATGATTACTGTAGGACTGTGATAGCCTAGCGGTGAAGGTACTGGACGTCAGGGTAAGGTCCAGGGTTCAAGTTGCCACAGTTGGGTCCTTGAGCAAGACCCTTAACCCACAATTGCTTGGATTGTAAGACAATACGAGTTGTAAGTCGCTCTGGATAAGGGCGTCTGCTAAATGTCGGAAATGTAATGTAAAATGTAAATGAACACATCCTTTTCTAGCATGAGAGGCAATTTCAAATAAATCAGAAATCGTTTTTGATAATTCTACACCACGAAATGTGCTACTGTAACAGTTTCACCAAACCGAATTCATTTTTTTAAAACGAAAATCAAAGTGAACAAACGAGCTCAGTATCTTCCGACATCCTCGATTCACCTTTACCTTAACGAGTTTCCAACTGCAGAATGGAAGACATGCGCCCTCTGGTGTTCATGAAATGCAACAGCATTAGATGCCATAATAAAGAGGAACCACATCGGGACATTTTCACATCGCCACGATACATCGTTACACCCCTTACAATAACCCATCAGCCTTCAAACAAGCTACTTGACTGAAATTAGCCTTCTGACGTGAACAGGACCTCAGCAATCCATGTCACATTGCATTGAGAGAGCCTACGCACCATCAAAGGAGGCAATCACCTTTAAATAAACTGAACTGAGTCAGTTCTTCTGTACCAAACCCCAACACCAAACAATGAATCTTCCATACGAGGCAAATCCTCTCCAGAAAACCCTAACACCAATCAGAAAAGACAGCCACGCTCCAGAGGTCAACGCCCACCAAATAAGAAACCCCTCTCTACCACTCCCACCATTCACAATGTGATGCCTGTTAGTTTGAGGCAAACACCAGACGAGGCAATCCTGGCCCAGAAAACACTAATGTTCAAACAAGTCACTCAGCAGGACTGGTGGTGACCTCAAAAACTAAAAATGTGAACAGAACCTAAACAGCCCTTCATTCAGCTGTCTAACCAACAGATCGATTTCTACACTACAGGTGAATTGTAAGTTTGCCTCAATTTGCCCTGACGTCAATCCAAAGCTGGACCCAAGGACAGCATCGACAAAGTGTCCAAATGTAAAGACGCACTACATATATCTAACGTAACCTGATGCTAATAAGGACAAATGCTTCTCTCTAGAGCTGGACCGCTGACATATGTCATTTAGATTTAAGCCAGACATGAGGCATCAACTGTCTCTTTCTACCAAGGGATGAAAGGAAGTTTCATAGAGGAAGAGCAACTGACCATTCAGAGTAATGTCAAAAATACAAGAGTAATGTCATTTAGCACAGCAGGGATTGGGATTTGTCCCTATTTACATTGGAGTAAGTGTTGAAAATAAAGGTCAATGTGTATCAATAGCAATGTTCTCTATGCCTCCATAACCAACCTAGGGTCCCGCTGTTAGGGATTTAATGAACCGATTCTGTGCCAGTCACATTTAAACTAGATTTCAGTTGTGTTTTAGGTAACTTGTTCAAGTGATTAGTCTCTCTAAATAGTGCATTACTAATGAGAGAGTAATATTTGGGACACAGCCATTTCTACAGTGTGGTGGAAGCTCTTCAGATATAAATAAACCATGAACGAACAACAACGACAAAAGAGAAAAATAGAATTAAAAATAAAACGAATTTAAGAACACATTGAAATCAGGATTAGCCCACTGATTTAGCAGAATTTCTAATTCGCTAGTAAAAGCAAAGTTTGTATTAAGTGAAATGTTAAACGGAAGCAATTATCATGTTTAACTATCAACTGCAACTGGGGCTGGGACTTGAATTGGGTCATGATCGATACAATAGTTGTCTTAACATAAGGACCATCAGACTGAACACATATCTTGGTTTGAAAAAGGTAACATGGCAACCCAATGTGTTTTAACAACCAGAAACTAGACAATCAGCTAGACTACCTCGGAGTTTCTCTTACAAAAAAAAAACAATAAAAACGAGTAAACCAATAAACTAACATGTAGGCCACCCGAGGAGAAACCCAAGTTTTCCTAATTACAACCTTTAGGGAGTTTTTCCTTTCCAAAAGAATCCATCCTTGTTTGTTCGGAAACACAGTTTGGTGACTCAACTCAGCAAAGGATACACAGTGAAAGTGGTTTTGTTTTTACACAAATGTGGTGCTATTACAATATTTGCACTTGGGCACAGAATTGGGCACCTATCTAAATGATCCACTGGGGCTTCTGAAAATTGTCAGGACCCAAGTGATTTAAAAATGTATATAAATATCTCAAAGTGCCTGAGGTCGTGTGAACTTTTCCCGCTCAGAATCAGCAACGTATTCCATTTGGTAAGACTGTCTTGGTTCCTCCCAAGGTTTCTTCCTACCATTCTGGGGAGTTTTTCCTTGCCGCTGTCGCCCTGGGCTTGCTCAACTTGGGATTGGCCTTTTAAGATAATTGTATTACTGTAAAGCTGCTTTGAGACGATGCTACGTTGTAAAAAGCGCTATAGAAATAAAATTGCATCGAATTGAATTGTACAAGTTCTGGCACTGATCAGCTCACGTTACAGCAGTGGCCTAAAGTCAAAATACCTATAAGTTTGTTAATTAATTAAGCCATCACAATGCTCATTTAATGTCTGAATTCCAGAGAGGTAATGCTTCGCCTAAATGGGTGTGCTCCCTCTAAGGACTACAAATTGACGCTAACTTTAAAAGCGAGCCCTATAAGCCGCTTGACTTTGTTTCAAGTTCAGCGGCGTGACCTAAAAACGGAAGCTCTCCGGTAACGTGTGCGCCCCGTAACGACTGCGGATGGGAAAACCGTGTCAGCGTTGAACTGGCTTGAGGACCAGGGGCTTCCCATAAGCCTTAGCAGCACCGCGGGGGCTCCGTGTGTCCCTAAGCCAAGAGGATCAAGAGATTAAAGCAGTTGAGACGGGAGTCAGATGAAACAGGACAATATCAAACACTTGTGGAAGAGCAGGAAAGGGAAATCTAGCTTGTTAAGCAACTGCGGTGAAACGAAGGGCGTCGACCTTGTTAGGTCGAATCCCTGTTAGGTTGTCAAGCAACAGCACATATCAGCTTTTTTTAGAGCTAATGTAATTAAAACTTGACGCAACATGAGGCGGCCAAGAAACGCCGCCACTTTTGGGGACCAACGTGTCCAGCCCAGTTCGTTACGCAGTGCGAGTTTGGCATGTTCTTCTAACGTTCCTGTTGGTTGAGCATGCCGAACTCCATATAGACAGTAACCAGAAGCAAGGACTGAAACTGGATCCCTGGAACTGTACAGCATCTACCGGTGTCAAAATGGCTTCATTAAATCAAAAACAGCAGTGCTTCAGCATCACCCCTGCATACTTCTCTCCTCAAAAATAGGGAATAAGAAGAGCCATGGCCAGGGAATGAGAAGGATAGTCCCGTCCATCACTATACCACCATTTGTTTTTTTTCCCCCGTATGTATTATTATAATTATTACTATGATATTTTACTTTTGTCATGACATCATAGTTCCAAAATATGAAGTGCTGTTTAATGTAGTACTGCTGTAGGGTGGAGGCTTATTACTGCAAAAAAAGCATTTAAAAATTAACATACGTTACCATATCATACAGTAAGCATGATACCCTTCATTCATCACAGTAGTTGCTGTACGATCTACAGGATCATATAAGCTAAAATTGTGCGTGTTTTTATTTAATGGGTTTGGATCCTGTATAACGATTAATGTATTGCCTGATTAGCTTTTTAATAAGACTGTTTTTTCCCCTCAGCAAATATGTAAAGGTGCTCAGGCATCACAGCTGCAATCACATGCCCATCGCTGGATTGAGTCCTGGTGGTGCCTTCGGAAGGGGATTGCCTTCGGGAGAGAACTGGCCACGCATGAAGGTCTACATCCAGTTCGCTCTGGGACAGCACCCAGTCCCCTAACATTTATACTTTTTTGAACAGGGTCATCTCCCTGAAGCATCATTGTCATAGGGCCTGGGATCAATACCAGGTGGAGTTTGCCACCTGAAGGTCAGCTTCAAAGGAAACACTCCAGCCGCTTGGGGTGTTCACCATGTGCTGGTCCCAACCCTGGATAAACAGCGACGGTAACATCAGTAAGACATTTGGAAGACCTTGGCCAAATCCGTACAGGATCTGCTTTGGAGAGCCTCAGCAGGAGCAACTGAAAGTCCGCTCAACTGTAAACACTTCCAACCGAGAGAGCCCGACAGAAGATCAATTCACTTTTACAACTCACTGTACAGACGCGGATCTCTTTCTCATGCTGTTCACGAGCAAGCGGCGACCACAAGCGCATGCGCACATGGCCGGATACCAGCTTCATTCAGATCAGGAAGTCACTACGCGCTGAATCGGCAGCACTTAAGAAATGATGGGCCTCGAAGTGAAGAGCGTAACATCACAACAGCATTAGCTACATGCCTCAAGTGTTAGAGCCAGAAAAATAAGCCATACATCACTGGGAAATGCTTACTTTGCTAAATATCTCAAGCCAAATCTAGAAGCAAAAGCGTTAACTGATTGTCCCGTCTGTTCAATCAGTCCTCTGGGTGGATTGAAGCCATATTATGGACATTTAATAAGAACAAATATTTAACCAAATGGCCAGAAAGCGCAAACGTCACACATAGTGTGCTAAAACTGGGTCTAAGCTTTAACTGGGTCGTGGTTGGGTAATCAGCATCTTCCTAAAAAGCCTTGTCCTCCTTTTCTGTCCCCATTTAACCTGGTCAGGTTGGCAGGGTTGTGGTCAAAAGCCTACTTCAGGTGCAGAAGAGCATGTATTCCAAGAACAGGTTTCCTGCCCATCACAGGAGAACGCTAATATCTGAAAAAAGTGCAGCTGAAAGGCAGCAAAGGGACACAAGAAGCAGTTTACAATTATTACTGTCTTGTTGCCTGGACTCACCCAGATCATGATGGGCTGCCCATTGGAGGCATTGTTCGTTCAAAAGGTGCTTTTGTACTAGACGAGCATTTTTAGTATTCTCGTAGAAATTGTCCCTTTCTTGGCCAACTTGGAACTATGGAAGTTCTGGATCACACAGGAACCCTGAGTGACAAAGGTATGTACTGCCTGGTCCACACGTAAGAATACCACGACTAATCCAGATGCAGTGATAACAATGTACAACGACTGGTCCAGACCAGCACCGGTAGCTGGGTTTCCTTTCCACTGTCACCTCTGGATTTGTCATTTGAGGTCTAGACTCAGCTTTGTAAAATAGTTTTAAGACAAAGCTCAAAGTACAAAGTGCTACACAAATAAAAAGAAACTAAACGGTGGTGGCTAATTGGCACTGCACCATGCGAGAGCAGCCCAAGATAAAAGGACACAAATGTACAGTGTGGCCAAAAGTCCAGGACCATCAGTGACCATGCTTGCTTGGATCTTAGTGGTGAAGAATTCACACTGCAGCAAGAAAAAAAAACATTAACTCACCCGCGTACCACTTGATCCTGGACAGGGTCGTGGGACACAGACAGGGCACCAATCCTTATAGGGAAGAGGCGCACATTCACACACTACAGGTACATTAGGGACACCGATTAACCTGTTAAGCATGTCCTCGGCCTGTGGGAGGAAACCGGAGTACCCGGAGTAACAGTACGTTACAGACGTTTCCAGATTTGGAACCCAAGTACCTTTATCATCATGGCCGACAGAAAATCAATGCATTTACATCTCCTCATTCTATACAGCTGCTCCAAACGGATTGCTTTCCGATGTCGTTGTACGAAAAGGCAGCGCTTTAGTTTGTACTGACATCTTTGTGAGAACCCATAAAATACCAACAACCCAACATCCAATTCGCTTTCTTTTAGAAACGTGGAAAGCCACACAATACAGGCACAACATAACCGCACAGTATGGGGAGTACTGAGATTCTCACGTACGGCCATCTCTAGGGTTTACAGAAAACGGTCCGAAAAAGAGACATCAGGTTAGATTTGTGTTTCACCGATGGTACAATGACCAAATACAGTTCTTTTTTTAGTTGATTTACTAGAAATGCGTACAGAAAATGTGCAGAACAAAACGCGCTTCTACAGGCAAAAGTCAGTACTTGATCTGACCTGACCGAAAAGTGGTTTCTTGGCTGCTACCCTTCCAAAAAGACATTCCCGATCAAGCTTCTTCGCTCTGACAAGGATCAACTTGGCATCCCGATGAAGCTCCCAAATGCTGCTATTGGAAAAGGAGCACACATCGAGTACTTCTTGTTACTTGACACCGTTTTTAATATTGCGTAATGTAATAAAAAATGGATTTTTACCTTCATTTACAAATACTTGACTGATTGATTAATACCTCACAAAACATTTGACCAGGATATGCGATAGGGATAAAGCCTGGATGAAATGTTGAAGTATACCAAGTCACCTCCGTGCATTGAGTAAATACATGGCTGTAGAACATCCCATATGTACACAAATGTAGCACAAATCCACACAACCCGCCAGTGCTCAGCTATCTTTAGGAAACAAGAGTGATGTTGATTCAAACATCCGTCCATCCATCCATCCATCCGCCCATCCATCCATCCACTTGCCCACCACTGCTCCATTCCACCTCAAGTATAGCAGGATAATCTGATCAGCCCCAGCCGAGGGTCGATACTCACTGGGCTTTTATCAGCCTGGCTGGAGACTCCATGGCCGCCGCTCGCTAATGGTTTCATAATGGAGGCGCAGGAGCGCGGAGAAATTTTAGCATCCTGCTTGTTCCTGCTAAAGCTTTCTGCCTCCCTCTCTCTCTCTCCCTCTCTCCCTCTCTCTCTCTTTCTCTCACTCCGGCAGAGGAGAAGAACTGGAGAAGAACCTTCCGGATGCTCCGGCTCTCAGGTGGCACTCTCAGGCTTCACCATCCGTCCATCCGTTCATCCATCCATCCGAGATGCAAAAAGCAGTAAGGATGGAGACGTGGGACGAGAGCATCCGGCACGCTGGAGGTAATTAGCTAAATTTTCTCCGCCAATCAGAGGACGCAAAAGGAGGGGGGGGGGGGGGGCGTAAAAGGCAAAAAAGAAAAATGGCTGACAGCACTTTCACTCACTCCCTCCCCTCTTCTTCAAGCCCGTTCTCTCTCACACAGACGCTTTACGCACCATTAGGTCAGGTGACGAACAGAGAGCCAGCCTTGAGCATCCAGGTCCTCTTTGATAAACACTCCTGCTTCATTTGGGTCCAGAGAGATGACTGCGTGTGCGCGACCGTGTGCGTGTGTGAGGAAACCAGGAGGAGGTTCCCGTTTCAACCCCCCTTCCCCACTCTGTGGTGCTGAGAGAGTGGCTGCTGGTGCCTACTGTTCTAGAAAGAGGGAGGAGGGAAAACAGAAAATAGAAACGACGGCGGAAGAGAAGGAATGGATGAAATGATACAGGAAAAAAAAAAAAAAAGAGAGACAGAGAGAGAGGGGAAGAACAAACGAGTTCTACATGGAGGAAAGTGAAGGATGAACACGCTTATCCCTGCGAGAGTAATGTCATTATCACGCTTCCCGCCGCACACCACCCGGGCTGCAGGCAGTTGGCATGGCAACCGCGGAGGAGAGCCATTTCCTGGATGGGATGGATGAAGTCAGAGAGCGAGAGAGCCGCCGAAAAGAGAGAGGGGATGTGAACGAATAGGCATGTGTCTGCCTATTTCAAAGCAATATTAACAAATCCATTAGGTTCTGACAAAAGACGTACAAACTTCACCCGATTTTTGAGCTCGGTTGCATACTTAAAGTATTTTAGTTTCAGAAGACAAATGCGCCAAAAGGGACAGAAAACCTGCTGTGGGACTAGTCACAGAAATTTTTAGTTTAAAAAAATAATGCCCCCTGCTGACTATGGGGTTGCTCAGTACAGACCGGTTACAATGCTCAGCGTCAAAAGCGCCTACAACGGGCCCACGGTTGTCAGAAGTGGACCTTGGAGCAATGGAAGAGGGTGGTCTGGTCCAGTGAGTCCACATGTCCTTTCCATCACATGGATGGTTGGGCTCGTTTAGACCGTTTGATGGTACCGGGATGCACAGTGGCAAATCTATACACAAGCAACTGTAAATGCACAATAAGCAAACCTTGAGGCATATGGGCTACGACAAAGGAATTCAATATTGCTTTCCACTTCCGATTGTTCCAAGAACGGAACTGGATACACAATGTATACACAATACACCATGTATTTGACCCACAATCTACATAGCATTACTACACTTCTTTCGAAACTACATTTTTAATGTCGCCATCATGCAGATGATCAAGCCACAAACACACACACACACACACACACACACCTCTAGTGCTCTTATGATGGAAAACCATAATCCCCATGAGCCACTACCCGCCCCAAATCCACCCACCACACACACTCTATATCTTTGTGCTGTCCTATGTCCATCACTGGCAACCTTGTCACCTTGCCAACCTAAGCCATCAATCAAGATGGCGCGTATTCTAATTTGCTTACTGATCTGTACTTCAATTATCCTTTCACACAACACACACCCCTAAGTGCACCTATTCCCCTGGGAGGCTCTTGTTTTCTAGAGGAAAAACCCTGATCTATTGCCTGAGCCCCTGACACCCGATATGATAACAATAAGCTTTTAAATAACAAAGGATGATGGGACAATGGAGTAAATGCTGAGCCTGTCCGCATGACTTACACTTGCTAAACACTGCCCCATTATCACAGACGATCCATCAGTGAGGACCAAGAGCGAGATTTACGCGCTGTAGCTAGACAAAACAACGTATTTAAAAACGAATAGCAACAAATCGTCCTAATATCAACATCCGCAAACAGTACCAAGTGTTGTTTGTCCACAATCAAAACATCCACAATAGAAATGATTTATTTCCGGGACCTTAAATGCCACTTTGAGCACTAGTTCTAGCAATTGCAGTTCCAGGAGCAGTATTTAAAGTTCCAGGTCACACAGAAACTCGTTCAAGTGCCGTTTGTTCAGTTCTGTGCCAATGGCTGATGTTCCAGTAAGAAAGGTTCCAGTTCTAGTACTCACAGTGCCAGGACGACCCAAGCTCACGCTTCAATGCCAAAGGTTTCAGTGCAGTGCCAAACACTGATGGCCCAATTCCAAAAATATCAGGCAAAATACAATTGATCGAAATGCAATAATAAAAAAAAAGTTCCAGTACCAAAGTTCCTGTTCCAATACAATTTTATTGCATGATGACTTTGTGCTGTAGAGAACACTGCTATAAGTACAAAATAAAGTACAAACGCTTTCTCTTGAGTTCTTGGGAGTAACAAGTTGTGATTTGGCAGTCTGGTAGACCGTCTCTGTGTAGTGGTGAAGTCGGGACAACTCTATTCACTGTGCCAACTATACAGTTTGGTGATGGTCTGTAAACCTGGAGTCTGGAGTCATCATTGTACTGGGCAAAATAACAATGACATGCTGGAAAATAAGTGTGGAAAGTATTCGGATAACTGGAGTCATATTAGCATCAACTCCTTTAAGAAAAACCCAAACTGGTTTCCATCCTTGCTGATCCCACTACCTTTATGCTGTACATGAACTGGGTGGGGTTCGACAAAAGCAGGGTCCCATCAGTGTGACCACCGCTTGATGTCAGGAAAAGACGCTCAAATTCAGAACTTACTTACGACAGATACAATCTTACAATAGACAATCCAAGCAATTACGCTCTAATTTAAGGTTCCAACAGTGGAAGCTTGGTTGTGACAGGACTGGATCTTCTGTCCAATAACCACCAATGGCCAACAATCGTTTACGAAACAAAGAATCATCCAGAAAACCATTTACTTGCGCTGTTCTCTGACTCAAAGATTTTTAGCGGGTTACCCATACATTCAGTTCCAGTGCCACATCCAAGAAGGTTCTGCTTCCCAGGCTGGCCCTGTTGACCCTGGTGCAGAAGAAATTGCCTGGCTTGGACAGACTCCTGAACTCAACCACTTCAAGCGTCATTGAGGCGGATTTGAACCCAGACTGCAAGCAGTACCCATCATTAGTGAATCCCTAATACTCTTGGGGCTGATTGGAAGCAAATCCATGCGATCACAACCCAGAAAGTGGTGGAAAGCAGAAGTTAGGCTCTCACTGAGAACAACTACACCATGTTGGATGTCATGATCATACACTGCTCTCATAAATTAGGGACCATTTCATTAAAGGACACTTTCTTTTGATATTTTCCCTAATATTTGTGAGCCATACATGATGTATATTGGAATTTGATATAGTACCAATCTATATATATATATATATTATAAGTGATGCTTGGTGTAATGGACAAAAATACAATAAGACCAGTGCAGCATATTTTGAGAGATGAATTATGGTTGGAAATGGAGGTTATTTACAGTACGGCATAAAATCTGTTCGATCCAGCGCAATAACAATGTCATGACTATCTTTATGGGTAGCTATAAGTGCCTGAAAATCATCCTGCACCGAAATAGTCAGCATATGTGTGTGTGTGTGTGTGTGCGCGCACAAGTAGCGTCTGGTGAGGCTTTGTAGACACCAGATAGCCATTAAAGACAGTCAATCTGGCACGCTTCCCAAAGCACCCTGGGAATACACATCTACAATGACATCACCCTCAATGATGTAATGCTTGACACACCGAGCCTGCGACCGCCGTCGCTTCGGCAACCGCCGCCAGCCGTGGGGGTGCATCCGACTTTGCTACGTCACCACGGCAACGGGGTCGCACCCCGGGGAACAGCCTGCTATTACACGGGTGGTTTTCCAGGAACGAGGGCTGGGATTTAAATCGTATTGCCAGGTTCTGTATTTTGGAAGACTTTATGTCATTTTAAACAATGGCAGCCGTTACAGTAATCGAATCAACGTTAGTGCTAATTGTTCAGCGATTGAGTGTAGGCTCGGGATGATCACCTGACTGTCCCGTGAGCTCCAGGTTCATTGCTGAAAAATAAGGAAAGAAACGATCTATTTAAAACAATAAGACAAATAACATTCATATAAAAGGGGCAATCCCCGCCGCTTCAGGAACTACAGCACAGGTTCTACAGCTGCAGTATTTAAGGAAAGAAAATCGCGACACAATATAAAAACTTGATCCTAAGATCATTTCTACTAATCCGGCCTAACAGAGGTATCGTCCATCGAGGACCAACATTTCCAGTTCCAGAACCAAAAACAATTTCAAGTTCAAGTGCATCCAAGAAGCTTCTGTTCCCAGTATCAAAAGGTTCCAGTTCTAGGATAAAATTGTATGCATTTCAGTACAATATACAGCGTTCCCTCGCCACTTCGCGGTTCACCTTTCGCGGACTCGGTGCATCGCGGGTTTTCAAGAAATAGTAATGGAAAAAACATTGTGGATTTTCACTGTTTTGCTGAACTTTTACATTAAAAAAAGTCAAGTTATAAAAATACATTCAAAATATTTATTCTAACAATAAAGGAATGTTATAAATCATAAAATATTACGATTTACAATAAATAGAGTATTTACTCAGCGGATGAATACTCACCAAAAACGAGAAGTAAGACCAGAGCATCGGCCGCCTGAGTCGCTACTTACTGACATGACGAGTTTTTATCTGCGGTTTTGTGTTCGCTGTTTGTGAAAGTTTCATTTTAGACTGAATTCATTCAAGCCCTACGATGAAACCCAAACGTTCTGCAAGTTTTACGGCTAAAACAGTGTAGAAATACTTTAATCAATATAGCGTCATTACTTCCTTTTTCATTTATCACGGGTGGTCCTGGAACGTAACCCCCACCGTAAACGAGGGAATGCTGTATTGCAGTTTCAGGACTACAGGGATGAGGTCTACTTACAAAAACTATGGGTAGAAAAAATAGGAAGTACAGACATTTGGTGGTCCTTAAACCAAAGGTCTCATGACCAGGACCAAAAGCTATACGGTGGAACATGTGGTTAGCGCAGTCACCTTGCAGTCCGAGGGATCCCCAGGTTCTCTCAGGCCGACCTTGGACTTCACCTGTGTGGCATTTATTTGGAATTTACTCGGGGTTACTCCTTTTTTCCACCCTGAACAGCCATTGATGCAGAAGGCAACGTTAAAGCCTCTATGAGCATGATGGGTGGGCCACTGCCCCAGTTAATGAACCTCTGACACTGGGCCTGCCCCTACTGCATGTAACATTTTGAGCACTTCCTTATATGGCTTTGCTCATCAGTGTGTGATAGCGGTTTCAGCGGAACAGACAAAAAGTATAACTCTGCTGACATGTTGCCAAGTAATGAAACGCACAAAACAAACCGTAGAATTATTTTAATGAACTCCATTCTAATGTTTTCCACTCCATCTTTGCTTATTTGCTCTTGTATTTCAAACTCGGAGGTGTTGTAGAAATCATATGCCTTTTGTAGAATACTGTGTTAGAGCAGGGTAGGGAATTGTTACTGTTGCATAGCAACAACTCGTCTTTCGTGGACCAGCATCTTGGCAGAAGGCATAGTCAGTACTAAAGCACATTCAGGATGAAATTCAGGACTTCTTTTATTTACATTGTTGTAAAAGGAATGCTGCATAACATTTGAAGGCGAGTGCCGTAGATAACCACAGCCTTCATGTTATTCGGTTTGCCAGCAATCAAATCACAGCTGTGATGTTACGTAGTGCTTTAGTGTCAAATACGTGCAAGCATAAATGTGATTATGTATCATTAACTTGATCGAACTGGTGCGATATAGAAGAACGAACTACTCGAATCGTTCGAAAGCAATTTAGATATGACAGCTGATGATAATTAAGGCGCAAGACGTGGCAGATCGTGGGTGTGGGGAAAACAAATTAGTCTGATCATGGTGAGGGAAACCGCATGCCATCAGTCCCTTGCACCTTTTTGCTGGACATTATCTGTTTCTTGCCCGTCCGGGTTTTAGCCCTGTTCCACAACCATGCTAAAATCCCGCTTTTTAGGCGACCCGACAATAATGGGCAACGGGAACACTCTTAAATCCGAACCCCAATTACATAATCAGCACCATGGGTTATCCAGATCGGTTATGTTCTGTGTGAAACTCCAGGCACAAAGGCTAACGATTACGAACCTAAACAAATTCCTTTGAGGATTAATTAACCAAAGTACAAAACAGTGTGAAACAAACCAATTAGCCCGGCTGTTTTGCGATAAAAATGCCTAAATGCCTGCTGCTTGTACTGATCTGTATACTGCACTCTTGTGAAACAAGTCCCTCTGCGTTATTAGCATGCAGCACGAAAAGCTCAGCGTGCAGCAGCTCGACGGCGTGCCGGACAAACAGCATGGTGGGTAGAGCGGAACATGCCTAGGCCTTCACACTGCCAGACCATGGGTCCGAACCAGACTTTGTGGTAGGGCGCACACACACACATATACAGTTGCATACAAAAGAAACCATAAGGCTCAGCACAAGATTACAGCACTGCTTTCTAATCCAGGTAAGACCAAGGGGTTCACAAACTTTTTAATATGCCTGCATTATGCTTATCTAATAGTGTAGGAGATACAGCGGATAAAATGTAAACTTCACGTGTCATGTGGTGGAGTTTGTGTGTATGTATTAATCCTTTCAAGTACGGCTTTTGAGCCTCCAACACTGCACCAGCACCAAGAGCAGCTAAAAATAGAGCCAGTGCTCCACAAGAACACCTGACAAGCCTCTTACACGCGCACACGCACGCACGCACGTACGCACACAGAGGTTCTGTAGAACTAATACTTGATTTTGCAGTCATTTTGCAGAATCAGTGAGGAGTGTAGATGCTGGAACCATCAGCAATGCAAATGAAGACAAACACTCTCGCCCGAACCCCGAGACCAGAACCTGTCTAATATAGAGCAGCTCTATATCTCAATTAGGCCCCATGATCAAAACCAGCCTAGTTCAGATCCAGCCTGTCCAAACACTGGCACTGTGTGAGATCCTCAAGTCTGATTGGCCGTCCTCATTAGCCGACAGCCAGATGTGCAGGATTACGCCTGCTAGGTTAACGCTGCATCAGCTATACTGGAGCTTAGGACAGGTCAAACAGATTAAAGCTGTTCCAGCTCACCAAGCCTGTCGGGTTTAGGCAAATTCGATGGCCAAAAGTCTGTGGACGCCTATCGACATGGAAACCATGGGCATTTATGTGAAAAGCTTTCTACTAAATACTTGAATATAACTGCTGGGTTTGGTCCCATGCAGCTAAATGGAGTTTAGATCGGGTACTGATGTTGGGTGATGCTGTGCAAAAGTCAAAATTCTACTGAATAGATATGCCATTCATTTAGCGATGGTATAAAGACCGTATTTTTTTTCCTCAGCCTCTTGATTAAAAAAACTAGCCGAAAATAGGATGCAGTATTAAAAAACAAATCAGAAAGCCAGTTTCTGTAGGCTACAGGAACAAATTTTGTGAACTTCCCTTACACTTGAGAAACAGCAACATCTGGGAGCTTTATCGGGATACCAAGCTGATCCTTCTACAACTAAGGGTAGCAGCTAAAAATCTGGGGGTTTTTTTGGAAAGGGAACAGGGTGAAAAGGGGAAGATATGCTAAAGCTCACAAAGAATAAAAAAAACAAGATCTTTAGAAACAAGGACCATGGAGTGACCAAGCTCATTGACAGAATGTTATATGTTATACGGTCATTATACCATTACTAAACCAAAACAGTCTAATGGTGGCCTAAAACTTTTGAACAGTACTGCATCTTAAATTAAAAAAACTTGAAGTTTATGGACCCGACAAGTCATGGTGAAGCTGAAACCGGTGCGAGAGAAAAAAAAAAGCATCATTAACCCTGCACAGATGGTGTTACTACGCATCCAGGCACCGCTCCACAGTACAATGATGATTTTCTTTACACCATTCCGGCTAATTTGGGGATCTTGTGTAAAAGTCCCATTGTTCTGGGATAAAACTGCACATTTAGAGTAGGTTTTTTATTGTGGCCGCCCTAAGATTTGCCACACCTGTGAGGTGGATGGATTATCTCGGCAAAGGACAAGTACTCACTAACACAGACTGACAAATTTGCGAACAATAAGAAACGTCTTTTGTGTACATAGAATAAGTCTTAGATCTTTGAGTACAGTACATAAAAAATGGCAGCAAAAACAAAAAGGGTTGCGTTTATATATATATATACACACCGTGTGTGTGTGTGTGTGTGTGGCTTGAGGTGTGTGTACAGGCATCAAAGCACAAATTACCTTGAGAAACTCATTACCAGCAATCACACACCCACAGCAGGCAAGTGCAGCTGCACATCATCTCTTTTTCTCTTTCTCACTCTCAAATACACACACACACACACACACACACACACACACACACACACACACACACACTAAAAAGATGGAGAGTTAGTACAATACCTGAGGTTTAACACATTCCTGAGGAGGAGCCAGAGCGAGGTGAGAGCGGAGGAGAGAAGCAGAAAAGACGGCAGTTATAAGGAGGAGAGAGGGTTATTCAACACACACACAAACACGCACAACCAGACGCGTGCACACACACACACACACACACACACACACACACACACACACACACACAGCTCAGCAGCTGAAGACACTTTGAAAGTCATACTACGGCAGCAGACGAGGGA
>JAUZST010046313.1:1894-25657 GCA_034779995.1 Parotocinclus haroldoi | reverse complement strand
ACACTGCTCAAGGAGTGGTTCTGCAGATGGTGGCCACAGATCATTTCTCTGTTCTCATCCTTTCTGGCTGATGTTTTGGTCACTTTTTTCATTTTGTCAGTGGCAAGAAGGTTTGTATGTCCGCACAGTGTCCAGAGCATGGAGGACATTCCAGAAGACAGACCAGTACACCAGGAGACATGGAGGGGCCCATGGAGGGTAACAACCCAGAATCAGGACCGCTACCTCCTCCTTTGTGCAAGGAAGAACAGGAGGAGCAGTGCCAGAGCCCTGCAAAATGACTTCCAGCAAGTCATTAATATCCATGTTTCTGCTCAAACTGTCAGAATCAGACTCCATGAGGATGGTATGAGGGCTTGACGCCCTAAAGTGCAGAGCGATTGGCATTTGCCAGAGAACACCAAGATTGGCAGATTCACCATTGGTGCTCTGTGCTCTTCACGGATGAGATCAGGTTCACAATGAGCAGAATCTGGAGACGTCGTGGAAAACGTTCTGCTGCCTGCAACATCCTCCAGCATGACTGGTTTGGCAGTGGGTCAGTAATGGAGTGGGAAGGTATTTGGGACATTATGTCTGCATGTTGACATAATCATGTTGCACCACAGACTGTCCAGGAGCTGACTGATGCTTTAATCCAGGTCTGGGAGGAGATCCCTCAGGAGAACATATGCCGCCTCATCAGGGGCATGCCCAGGCGTTGTAGGGAGGTCATACAGGCATATGGAGGCCACACCCACTACTGAGCCTCATTTTAACTTGTCTTGAGGAATTTCTGCTGAAGCTGGATCAATCTGTAATTTGATTTTCTACTTTGATTTTGAGTTTGATTCCAAATCCAGACCTCCATGGAATAATAATTTTGATTGTCATTAATTATTTTTATGTTATTTTGTTTTAAACACATTCCACTATGTAATGAATATACATATATATATATATATTTCTAAATATAAATTTATACTGTCAGTGGATCTAATCATAAAAATCACTAGCTGCTCTAAATGTAACAATGTCAACTGTTTAAAACCATATACAGTATTAAAATATGCACATTTATCATCTCATCTAAAGATTCATACTCATAACATGGCAATAATATTTTGGACTGTGAAAATGTAGAAAAGATAATAACAAATGGCATGCTTACCAATGGATTAGGCCACACATCTGGATTATGATGGGTGCAATACACACTTATAAGACAAATATTTCCTGCAAAAGTCAACTGAGCTTTACAATTCCTTAGAAACAGCTTTAATAAAATTCTATGTTATACAGAAAGCAATGCAGATCTGAGATCAGAACACAACTGAGATAAGTCGATTAATCAACACCAGTCTTAGCACTTAAGGCGTGGAGAGATTGTGAGCAGGAAATACTAAACGTATAAGTAAGCTATCTGTGTATGGAACTTTAAAGCACACTGAAATCCCTCTATCTCTGTTTACAGCATTTTTGTAATAATGAGACTGTTATTAAAATCGATATTGTAATATAATAACAACCCCAAACCAAAAAAGCTGGGACAGTATGGAAAATGTAAATATAAAAAAATTAGTGCTCCTTACATTTGCCTTTATTTATGCCATTACAGACAGTATGACAGTATGTTTTGTCTTACCAACTTCATTTTATTGGTAAGAAACTGAATAATCTGATGTGACATTTTGCATTATATTGATAAATGTCTGGACATCCCTGGAAATTAACGTTGCTCTAAAATCTCAATGTATTTTCTGCATTAATGCTGCTATCACAGAAGTGTAAATGACTGACACAACCCCCATACCATGACAGACGCCAGCTTTTGGACTTGCTGCTGAAAACAGTCTGGATGTTCCTTTTCATCTTTGGTTTGAAGCACACAGCCTATATTTCTTTGAAAACTATCTAGAATATTGATTCATCTGAAAGTACAACATTTCCACGGTGTGATGGTCCATCCTAGATGCATTTGAGCCCAGAGATGTCAACTCCAATTCTGGACATGGCTAAAATGATGCCTCTTTTTTACAAAGTAGTATTTGCGGATGTAACACTGTATTGGTGCATAAAAAAGGTTTGCTAAATCCCTTGCCCATGTGGTTTTAGGAGCTATTGATAAATGGCGAATCCCTCTTCTGAGGGATTGAAAATTACAAGTTTTTTTTTACAAAGGCGTTAATGAAATAGTTAATGAAATAGTGCACTGTAGAGGGAGAATTATGCAAATCCCTTCCAATCTTTCTTTAAGGAACACTGTTTTTAAATATTTCAATAATTTCCCCAGAAGATTTAGACAAAAATAATGAAATATCTAAGGTTCATAATGTCTGCAATGAAATAAAAGTTAAACAAAGTGTAAGGAACAGCATTTCATTTTCATGTCCCAACTTTTTGTCATTTGGGGTTGTATATAGACTATTATAAAGAATGATAGTTAAATCATAGTTAAATATTTTTAATATTTTTAAATATTTTCATCATGGGTCATTATAACTTTTGCTTAGGTCAATCTTTTTCTGTCAAAATGATTGGTAACAGAACTCTCATTAAAGTGTATGTGATATTTTAATACCATACCCTGCTATTTCTAACAATCACACACTGTAACAAATTATGACATTTTTGCTCATGCATCAAAAATACAACTGGCTGTTCCTGAGTGAGAACAGGCCAGTCAGCTCATGCAGTGATCTTTACTCAGCCCGGAGCTGAACTAGCACCCCATCCCCTGCCTGCTTATGCTTGTGCCATGTGAAAACCCTGGAAAGCTGCTGAGTGTCTTCCATTTACTTTAAGTACAATATACAGTTTATTTCAACTACAGTATGAAATTAGGATATTTCAACAACTTTATGTAATTTGTTAACATCCATTCCTGTATTTCATTCCTGCAACTCATTCCAAAGTTGGAAAGGGGGAACTGTATATGTATGTACAAGAGTCTACAATCGTAGTTTTACAATCCAGCTCACCTACAGTACTTTATGTGGTCAACACCTAAACAACCAACCCACCCCTCCCCAAAAAAAGAACAGAATAAACTCCCCAGTTTAGTTTGAGATTACGACACTCCAAATTTTAAAGCCTAGGCTCAAAACATTTGTATGTATGCAGGCTTTTGGTTACATTTAGACTGGGATGAATGGCTTTGGTTACTTGGGCTGGAGTCTGGGATCATGTCTGGGTAAACTATATACAGCTTTCTTATGCTGCACATGAGTAGGGATGCAGTTGACTTTAATGGCACACTGTTTTTGAAAAGCACCTACTCTGTATGCATAAAATTTCAGCTATGTTATAATGATTGTAAATAATGATTAAGTGGTAATTACCCTGTGGTACAGTGCAGCTATCAGGAAGACTCATGTCCTGAGAATAGCATCGGGTTAGAGCCAGCACAGGAGGGTGGAGCCTTAAACTTTCCTTAATACACATCGTGGTGAAGGTCAGTTCACTCAGGTCTGCCCTGCAGCCAAAAAAATAAAGAAACCAAACATAAAAGGGATTGAAATTGGTAGATTAAGGAATAAAGTAATTTGATTTAAATATATAACAGTCATAGAGAATATTTAGACAAATATATGACCAAGTAATCTCATCTATGTCTCGTCCATTAAGAAGTTTGTTAATCTCAGAACGACAGCGTTCTTGATACTCCTGGTGCATGGCCAGATTGTATAGAACCCAAGAGATCGCACTTGCGGTTGTATCATGACCTGTAAGAGAAGAGGGAGAAATTTCTTGGAGGTTTGAATCTTTGTTTCAAATGCCAGTATATGAAAAACAAACTAAAAAAGGCAACCATAGCCGTCCTTACCTGCAAACATGAACGTGTCAGCTTGAGCTTGAATTTCCTCATTTGTCAGGCCTTCCCCATTTTCATCCTGCTCAACACACACACATTTTCTAGTTACTTCTTACTTTTTCCACCCTTATCAGAAACAAATAGGAATTTCTACATTAAACCATGTCACATTTCAGCTTTTAATTTATTTTTGAAAAATTGTTTTAACCTCTTTTTTCCTTCCCAGGCACCTCAGAACAGGATGCAAGTGTAAACTGGATGGACCACAGGGATTTTCATTTATTCACAATAAATAAATAAGCATTGTCCTGTGACAGTTATGCAAAAAACAATTGGTTAAGTGTATCTATGAAGTCCATGTACTTTTTAAAACCTTCACATATTATTCACTTTACTTATACTTTATTACAAAGCCAGTCAGATATGCTAATAGTGAAAGATAATTCTCAGTGATTTCAAAGAATTCACATATTTGTTGTGAATAATAACCGATTAAGTATTCAATGACTAATTATTAAATGCTTTAATTATAAATGCCAGTTCGTTTATCACATAAAGGTTTAACTCAACAAATAACACATGGAGCTACCAAAACACAAGTAATATCTTTTCATGTAAATCTGCATGGCACAAGTATTTTAGAATCAATGTATATTTAATTAATAATGTATTTTATTTCTTATCTGTTTAAAAACCCTTACATTATCATTAGATTATTACTTATAATTACATTATTTTAAGAAAAAAAATGAATACTACCTCTAGCATAAAAAACAATTCACAACATAAATGCAGTTTTAGTTCAATTCGATTCAATTCAATTCAATTAATCTGCCAAACAATAAAAGTACAAGTATGCACTATTTAATGTCTACGTCACATTTTGTTATCTGACTGGACAATACCATAGTCACATAGTAGTTTAACAGTGTTTAATTTTAATCAATAACGTTAATTAAAACACAATATAAAAAAACATTTAGCACTGTACTGTGCAATACAGTAATTCCTAACTTTGTATCTTTCTAAAACTTGAAACTCCTACTGAAAACAAAAGAACTAGATTGAAACGCTAATAATGTTGTTGTCTGCCTTTTAATTCTCTCTGCTGTCAGCAGGTGTCGCAAGGGAACGCCGTCACTCATTTTCTTTCTGAGAACAGTACAATACAGACTTTTGTTCCCAATTCATCCTCTTAAGACTTCGGCCATTAAGCAAACAAACTTGATGAACTTAAAACAATTTTCACACACCTTCGACAGAAGCAGCACATCGATAAAATCAACTGTTTTCTTCTTATATCTGGACATGTTCTCTCTGTCACTTTCTGTCCTTTCCTGATGTAGGAGTTCAGAGCGGCGTTCCTGTACTACAGAGGCAGTAAAGTCGTGGACAATCTTACAGGCTCGATAAAAGTGCTTCCCTTCTGCAGAACGTTTATATAACCATTCCCAGTGGTGAGGAAGATAACGCTGTCTCTTCACCACCAGGTCGCTCAGCTCATAAATGGCTGAGATGTAATCACTGGACTCTCTGTCAGAATAAGTGATGAAAATACAGCTTTATCAAAAACATGAAAATGCTCAAACTAATTCAAAAATACAAACTTTAAATCCAAATGTATGTGTTAGCATGCAAATGAACACCTTCAGACTTATACTGGATTATGAATGTGTTAGTGGCTGATACTTTAAGCTAGTTCAGATAGCTGAGAACTGATTGTTTATCAGAAAAAAAGACAAATAAACCTAAACAAAAGTGGCTGTCTGATGGCCTTCAATGGATTAGCTGTGGTATATTTTACTAATTTGAAACAGTAAACAGTCCCATCTCAAGTTCTTTTGTTCTGGCCAGACAGAGCAGAGTTATTTCACAGGATTCTTGGTTCATGACAAGGCTTCATCTGATCTGTCCACTGACATTAGGGAAAGTTGGGGAAATTAGGGAAACCAGTACAATATAGAATATTATTTTTGGATTAGTGAATGTATATGCTTTAAAGAATTCTAGCTGCTAAAATGCCATAGGAACATCAAAGAACAAATTATGAATGGTTGGTTGATTAAAAAATAATGTTATTAATTACACATAGATTAATGTTATAAACTAATTAGAAAGATTAATTTGTTTGAGATATGACTCTCAAAGCCAGAAAGCTCAGGTACTAAAGTTTTATTGTGTCTTATTTGCGTTTAATTAATATTCTCTTAAATGCTATGATTCCATAATATTCGGCAGGAGCAGTACATCACAAAAATTGTATTTCAGTATTAACATTTAGTGTAGTTGTCACACATGCAAACTGCTCAGCGGACCATGTTCTCACTCACATGTTCACTTTCTATACATTTATACAGCTCCTCACACGTTTGACAGATAAATCAGCCCCTATGGAGCCAGCAGCGACCGATCCCAACTCCAGCTCTGCTCCCGCAACCCAGGCACAGATCACGGAGCTTCACGGTCAGATCATGGAGACCACTGTCCGGCAGCTTATGGTCTACCAGGAATCCATCTCGGAGCTACGTCCTACGGTAAGCGGTCTCTCACACTGGGTAGTCCAGCTTACGAAATCAAGATCGACGCCACCCCGCCACCGCATCACTGCTGCAGTGAGCACCGCCTATAGGCTGGTGGTGTCTGAGATGTATGATGGCAATCCTGATCGCTGTAAAGGATTTCCCCTGCCGTGTTAACTATATTTTACACACATGCCACCAGAGTCTGATTCAGCCAAGATTGTATTGATTATTTCACTTCCCACTGGTCCTGCTCTGGAATAGGCAACAGCCATCTGGACTGAGCAGTGAGAGGTGTCCCTGAACTACCTGCGCTTCACAGAGGCATTCCGCTGTATTCCAGCATCCCTGTGATGGGCGCTCTGTTTCGGACCAGCTGCTGAATCTGCCCCAGGGGACTCTTGCCGCTGCTGAGTATGCCCTACAGTTCCGTTTTTGGCAGCCCAGAGCAGTTGGAACAAAGCATTCCTGATCCCCACCTTGCCTGAAGGTTTGAGAGCCAACACTGGGGTGTCCCACAGACAAGAGATTTGTGCCCCAAAGTTTCGCAACCACCTCATCACCTATGCTCACATTTTACGTTGTTCAGAACATCCAGGGGTGACCCACACACATCAACTTTTGGCTTCTAGGTTGTGGTGGAAAGCCATGCTTAGGGACATTCAGGACGTTGTGTCCTCCTGCCCTACTTGTACCCAAAGCAAGACCTTGCGCACCAGTCGGCTCAGCCCCCCTGCCGCTTCCTCAATGTCTCTTACTGGACTCTAGGAGGCATGGGTCGTGCCATAAATATCTGGTGAACTAAGAGGGCTACAGTCTGGAGGAACACTGCTGGGTGGATTTCAAGGACATCCTGGACCTCCCTCTCATACAGGAGTTCCACAGCAATCACCCAGATTTCCCTGCTCCTCAAGGTCGTGGCTGACCTCACAAGTTTGGCTTTCCCTTTGGACTCTGTTATTGTTTATGATCGTGGTTTCGTGTTCAACAATAAACCTTCTTTCTGTCATCTGCATTTGGCTCTGCTTCTACTCTAATCTCTGACAATAGTAATATTAATTTAGTGTGTGGTTGGTGTGTGTGATGGTGGGGACTTACTCCTGACAGTGGCTATCATAGCTGAATATGCACCTCTGCAAGCTGTCCAATGTCATTAAGCTCACATGTTCAAACATGTCAAGCTCGTTCTTCTCTTCTGCAAGCAAGCGACGCCACTTCTCCTAAAAATCATTATATAAATATAAATCATTTGAATAAATGTTTTCTTCAGACCTACATATTTTTGCTAATGTAACCAAAATGAAAGGTGCTTATGATGTCAAGCACAATACATATGCAATACATAATATTTTTTTACAAATGTTTGCCAGAAGTCAAACATCAAGAGAAGACCTGACATAGCGATAGTCTGTAATATATTTCATGCAAAATTAAGTTTTATGTTTTTAAGTCTATTGTCTAACCAAGAAAGCAATAGTTGTGTAAATTTTAATTGTTCGGGAGAAATCTTCTCTTTTTGGATATTCTGGAATATTTTTGATCAGGTTTGTCACGCTGTAAACACCAGCGGTCTGCCATTATGTTTGTGTTCCACCTGCCCTATCATATGCTTATCTAGGTGGTATGCATGATCTTGATCTCTAGGGCAAGTATACTGCTCACAAAAATTAGGGTATTGTGAAAAAGAAAAAGAAAAAGGTGTTCAGTCCTGAAGTTGCCATAACATATTTTATCACATCAGCAAAAGCAGGCCAAGCATCATTTTCTATGGTTTTAATGGTATTGCAGAATTATATCTCTTTGATGAGAAGCCTACTTTGGGGGTCATTAAATTTGCCAGGTTTTAACTTCTCAGGTGAAAGAGCAGGACATTTGCTCCACAAGTACTTGGAGCACTCACAAATCTTGATTCAAAACCCTAACATACTGTTTCATGAGTCCCATCTTTATATGCAATGGGAGGAGCAACACTTTCTGAGGATTAGCAAGTGGTTGATTTTTAATATTCTTCAAATCACAAACTTCTCTCTAATGGGCCATTCTTTCCTTGTATAATGTACTGCCTTTGCTCGGCTATCCCAAAGGCACAAAGATGCACATTTTGTGTAACTGCTTTATTGTTGGGATCTATTTTTTTGTGTAACTGCACAACTTTGAGAGCAGTTGTGTGGCCTTGTGTGCTCCACATGTTAAAGGTATTCACTACTGAGCATTCTTTTAGAAATTGGTTGTGAAGGACCTGCAATTCTTGGCTTTATGCAAAGCAATTTTTATTCACAAGCTGTTCATATTTCTGCTGCAATTCTGATAATTTCATCTTGACTGTAATTCGTGCCACTGCTGTGGTAGACCTGTATGACTCTTCACTGTAATTACACTCCAAATTCAGCCACTTCATTCACACTATGACCATTTGCAAACGAAATGCAACAACACATTTTTGCCAATCATTATTATACTGCTCACAAAATTAGGGGATACTTCAAAATCTGACAATTAAATATCTCTAAATGTTGGTGAGCAGTTTATGTACTTTGTGATCCATTTTACACACAAAGAAAGAGACAATCACTGCACTGTACCACCTCTTCTCAATTTATGAGTCATATTGTACATGGCAAGAAATTCAAAAGCCAGGGTTTTTCATGGTGTGACAATTAAAAAGAGCATGCTGCACAATGGCATGGCTGTGAAAGAAGGTGCTAACCTGTACTAGACGGCAGCCCTGACCAGTCCCCAATAAAGAATGTGTGACAAATTTTCTAACAAAAAAATGACAAACGATGACCCCATAATGTTGTACATCTGAAGACATGTTTGCAGGAAGAATGGGACAAAATAACACCATAAACACTTAACCACTTATTATCCTCAGGGCTAGAATGTCTTGTGTGTTGTGGGTAGGAATTGCAATATTCTCAATGCTTTACCATTCCAATTTTTTGGACTGTGGTTCAGGGCTGATGTTTGAGAATTAAAGTACAGGACCCCATTAAATATCTTGGATTAATACTGCTGACAATGAAATAAAGGTCAATGTAAATCTAAAAAAACTGTTCTAATCTGTTTTGGAGTTGTATAGATTAACACTATGGACTATATTTTAAGCCATATGTTTAATTTTTGTCAGTTGACTGACAGTTTCCCTGTAAGGCTGCAAATGGACGACTGTTCTTCTCACTTTTTAACTGTAGTTTCTTTTACCAAAAGATGTCTGTATCCCAGATTACATACTAACCCTTACCTAACCCTAAATAGTATGTCCAATTACTACACCTTTTGAGATTGACCCAAGATATTAAAATTTCATCTAAAATTTTAAAGCTGCTTTGGGACAATGCTCCATTGTAAAAAACGAATATGACTTGACCTCCAGTTGTACTCACATGCATGATGTTGCTGCAGGAGTTGAATATATGAATGTAGTTTTTAAGGATATCAAAGTGGAAGGCTGGAGTCAGAAGACGGCGCTGATTAGACCACTGTTTCCCATTACTCAGGAGAAGACCCTGCCCTTTTACACCCACACACAAACACACACACACACAAACACACACACACACACACAGAAAGTCTTAGTAAACATATGTTTGGAGATTATTCATTAGCATAATGTTGACTGAATGCAACATCCAACTCTGACCTTTACCTCAGTAACCTAAAGCATATTGGCTCTTTATGTTTTTCAAAAGAAAACTGCAGGACACTTGTTTTGTAAAAACAAAGGACCATTTGTGGACCACAATATATCACAACAAAATAAAAAATATCCTTACATATGGCCATATATATACAATTTTGTCTTTCTGTCTTTGTAAGGACCTTTCCATTGTTATATATAGTATGCTTATTACTGTCCCTATAAAATAATCCCAGCTAAACCTAACCTTAGACAGTAACTCAGTAACTAACAAGCATTTTGGCATTTCACACTTTATTTGAGACATTTCTATTGTGAGCACATGTTGGTACATGTGACAGTTTGGTGTTAGCAAACAGCATTATCACCACCAAAAATGTGTGTGACAATATTTACCAAGCCAAGGTCTCATGAATCCATAAAACAATTCATCTTTAAATGTGATGGATGCTGGAAAGAAAAACATAAACAATTAATATAAAGGATAAAAAATAATACATTTCAGAAAAATCAGCTGTATTTTGCATTACTGTAAACATGTTAAAAAGAGCTTGTGGCTAAGTTGTACTCATAGTTCAGGTTCACAACAGTCACTAGCTATCATTGAACTGGACATTCTGTGAACTGAGAAGATGTTGCTGGTGATAGGAAAGAGAAGACTGAAAATACGATAATCTAAGATTGTAAAGCTGCTTTGAGACAATTCTCCGTTATAAAAAGTGTTATATAAATAAATCTGACCTCACTTGACTTAGAAGTTTGATCAAGTTCTAGAGATTGAAGAGCATTAGTCTACACAAAAACTGTGTATGGACTGACACCCTGTCGTCTTGGCTCGTTTGCCCGTTCGCTCGTGCAGTATGGGACTAGATAATACGGGATCCATACTAATGGTCAGACGGTGGCATCCCAGAGCTTTCAGATCCGACAGATGTGTATGGGGGAAACCTCTGAGGTATTAGTTGTCTACGGACAGAACCATGCTTTATACGTTGTCGAGCTCACGCTCTCCCCCTGACGGTTCGGCTCTCATCGCGACTGGTTCGTTTTTACTCCGGCCGTTGGCGTATTCCCATTTGGGACACGACCCGACTACATATTCCCCATTTTAGATCTGTATTCTGGGGAGCCTTTTCTGCATTATTGGGTCCTCACCCAATAGCATAACAGAACGATGTGGCCAATATGGACCCAGCAGAAACACGCGACGTCTCAGAGGCAATTCGGCTCCAGGGGGCTTCTTTCGGACGACATGAGGCAGCCATAAAGAGACTGACGGAATGCCTTGCTCAAGTCACAGTGGCCTACCTATGGACCCATTCCTGGGATGTCTCTCTCGCCTGAGCCCATGCAGTTAGGGGGCACAGGTTCTGCCAGACCTCCTTCTCGGAAGGTTAGGTCTTTCTAAATCTAATCTAAAGGCGTGTCACCAGGATGGGGCCCCGGTGTCACATCCCCATGCTGCCACTGACTATGGCCTCTATTTGAAGGCATCCCTGGCTTGATAGACAGGGTCAGTTTCCCTACAGGTCTGCTTGGACTCAGGGACAGCCTCCAACTTTCTCAAAAGGGGACTGGCCAGGTGCCTCAAGCTGCCCCACGAGTGGCTTTGACCCCCATATCTATCTGTCGATCTATCGGTCGATGGTTGGCAACTACAAGGAGGGCCCATCACCCACTGAACCCACTGCCTGACTTTCCTTCCTAATTAACCAGTCCCCCCAAATGCAAGTGGTCCTGGGCCATCCTTGGTTGCAAACCCACAATCTGTCCATCTACTGGTCCTCGAGGTCCATCTATGGGTGGTCCCTCGCTTGTGACTCTGCGTGCCTGCTCAGGCCAGAGGTGCCTTCACCCAGTTCTGTAAACGAGTCCCCAGAGGACTTGTCTCGAGTCCCTCCCCAGTATCACGATCTGACCAAGGTCTTCAGCTGCTCCAGGGCCCAGTCACTGCCCCCCTATCACGCTTGCACCATCAACGTCCTACCTGGCACTCAACCCCCCACCCAGGGAGTGCCTTTTTCCCTCTTCAACTTGGAGCAGAAGACCACGGAGACCTACATTAGGGAGGCTTTTCAACAGGGCTTCATATGCCCCTCATCCTTCCTGGGCCTTTTTGTGCGCTCCAGCTTGTACTCGCCCCCTAGCGCTTCAGGAACATATTGCATCACCTCATTTGGGACGTGCCCGACGTTCTTCTTCTTTACGTGTTCTCAAGCTCACGCTTGCCCCCTGATGGTTCTGTGCTGATCACGACTGAATCGTTCTTATGCTGGCTGTTGGCGTATCCCCATTTGGGACATGACCCGGCCCCATATTCCCCATTTTAGATCTGTATTCTGGGGAGCCTTTTGCTCCACCTTTTTAGTTCTCCCTTTAGTTCTTAGACGTCATTCATTCCTCCTTTTCCACATTCTTGGGTCCTCACCCAATAGCATTAAACTGACCAAATAAAATGTTATGTTATGTGCACATGTAGGTTATCGCATTCAGTACATGTTCCTAAATTACTTACCAGAAGCATGGAGCAAAGGTTTGATGTAATCAGGATGAAAAACACGTACAAGGTTATAAAAGATACAGAGGAACCAGGCGCAGGAATGTTTATATATCGTTACTAGTTCATCCAGCTGTTGGAGACCCACTTCATCAGATCGCATCTGAGAGAGAATTAGAGAGGGGATCAAACAAAGAGAGATGGAATGAAAGAACTCAACATTGTGTATATATATATAAATACATGTATTAATTAATCTTCAACTATAAACTATAAATCCTGTTGAATATTCACATCTCTCCACATTCAAAGTCATAGGTGGCAGTGGTTTTACCAAGATTCCAGCAGCGTGAACAGACATATCAAATAAATGACTTTAAAATACAGACTGGACTTTATGTCACAGAAATATTTGTCAATCACAGACTATTTCTCAAATTTGTAGTATATACTGTACATGTACTTATGTTTATATAGGCTAGCTACATTATACTAATTGTGATTATGCAATCACAGGGGTTGCTCAGTAAAACATATTATGTTTTAAACATATTACATTTATCAGTTATGAATGTCACTTTGTCTGTTTTCTGTAAACCATGGACATTTTGAGATAAGAAGTTTAGACGGTACGCTTATAACATACACCATGAATCATGTATGTATGAGTCACCTGAAATTATATCAGCAGAATCTTGTGTGAAAAGTATTAAACTAATAAGTAAGATGTTTATTATTAAGTATACACATAGGTAAATTATTACATGTATTATTAGCTTCAATATAATCCTTCATTTATTACAAATATGTAATACCACTGTTATGCATAGGCCTTTACTACAGCACTGCTAGATTTGTATAGAACGCTTGTTTTCTAAACAGAGTTGGTCCTCTTCTAGTATTTCTTCTTTAACCACATATGCATAGCAGCCATTTTATTATTATTATTATTATTATTATTATTCAACAAAGTTCTAAATATACACAGATGTAGTTCTGTGATAATAAATCTACATCGAGATTTACAGAGTTTGTGATATGACTGGGAGAGTGTGGAAATGGTATCACCATGTTACTTTCAGCATGGCTTGGTTTGTTGACATTGCATCATGTGTAATGACCAGGCAGCCCTTTAACTGGAAATTAGTGAGATCAGAGACGATGAATACTGCTGGAAGGTTGAGAAGTGAAGAAATGATTAAGAGCAAATAGTGGCGTAATGCACATACGACAAACAGTAAGACAAACAAAAGACTTTGAGAAGAGTTAGCAGTGCTTGTGAGTTAAATAGTGAAGCGAAAAGACTGACAGCTGTACGAGTGAATGAGTACTGATTTGATATGAACGTGTGACATAAGGGACGTGTGCCAAACAGCCATCGTAAGTGAATGCGGCGACATTGCCCCCAGGATGAAGGGCAGTTCTGGGTTAGGACTGGAAGGTCTGAGCCTGCTTTCATATGGTTTCACTGTTATCCAGAGGTGAGGCAGATTGCTACCCCCAGTTTGCAGAGGAATGCTGACCAGACAGCAGATGTAGACTGTGGGCCCAGAATTACGCCACTGGGAGCAAGGGACAACCCCGAGGCCAGAGTTGGACACATCTACCTCCAGGAAAAAGGACAATAATGAGTGTAGGCTTCCTTGAGGCACCTGAGGCCGGCTCGGCTTCAGAGTTTCAACGCAGGTGTCATACGCTTCTCCGTAGGAGGTATGCGAGTGGCACGGAAATGGCACTGAAAGAGGGGATGAATCGACAAAAGAATTTGCGAAACCTAGCAATAGTTGCAAGTTCTTTAAAGTACGTGATCCCGGTCTTACTCAGGAAGTCTCGCAACACATCATTGATAAAAGCCTGAAAGTTGGTACACGTTCTTCAGATCCAGCTTGGTGAACCACTGGGTACATCGCAGCTGTTCCATGGTGGATGGCACCAGTGGTATGAAAGATGCATACTTGATGGCCAGTTCATTGAGCCTGCGATAGTCCGCGTAGGGCGTTCCTGAGGTGGTCTAATTTTAGTCTCCAGGTAAAGGTTAGCATTGCGATTAGCCAATTAAGCCTGGATCTTGTAGTGGACAACTTGCTTTTGATGCTGCTGCATCAGCACAGTTACCTGCATAGCCATGGCCTCTAGCGTGGTACTCTGTGCCGTCAAACCCTGGACCTCACCAGTTCATGCTACTCCTTAACAACGATGACAAAAATGACAGGTAGCGTGAGGAGCAATGATTAGGAGCAATAGTGGCATAACGTACATAATAGCATCGGACAACAGACTAAAGTTTGGATATTTGGAAATGAAATTTCCTTTAATATTTGTAAGCAGTTTAGTTAGTTTTTATTTATTTGTTTTTTATTGCTACCACAATTTCTTTCTTTCTTTCATTTGTCATTATTGTTTTTTTCTGTTTGATTCATTTTCTTTTGTTTATTTTCTTTCTGCTCCAATAAAAATAAATTAGTCCTTAATACTTTGTTTTATTGCTTATTTTTTGTATTTTGTTTTGTCTTTCTGATAAGACATTCAAATTCAGACTTCAAACTTCAAATTCAACTTTTTACAATATAATTTTTCATTGTATTTATTCATTCATCCTACCTTTTTCTGCCTGACTTTCCTTTGGTCATTTATTCTTTTATTGTCTATTGTTACTTGTTTATTGTTTTCAACTGTATTTTTCTCATATTCCTATCCTTTTGCTGTTTACTGTTTTTTATCAATCACATTTTTTCCTTCTTTGTTTTCTTTATTTTGTTCTATCTTTCCATCCTTCTTTGAGCACTGTAATGTTTGCCTTTTAGTCTCCTTATGTTCTTATATTTCCAGTATTTCTATCCACTGTTTTAAAGGTTTATAATGTATATTTTTTCTCTTCCTTTCACTTTGCTTGGTCCTCTCCATATTGTAGGATGTAGACGTTACTCACTATGCCCATGTGGCCCAGTAACCAGTTGCGTTGTGGTGGTACTTGAAATCCAGACAGTTCTGTGCGCTTCCGCAGCTGATAAGCGACACGCATCATAAGAATCAACAGGAGTGTGAGCAAACACACACCGGGAAAACCAAGCACTGCCTGTACATACAGCAGTGGAGACAGCAAGGCTCCCAGTAATCCAAACAACACCGCAGCCATTCTGAAACACGCACAATATAACAACTCCAAATCAGACACGTTGGTAAATGCATATAAAAAACACACAGTCATTCTTAGATTTAATTTGACTTTTATTACATTGCAGGCCGTATGAAACTGATATATTCTGATAAACTGATATATATCATGTTTTAGCTGGGCAATAAGTTGATAAACATCAATTCCTGTATTTCAGGCCTGCAATTTATTTAAAAATTATGTGATTTGAAACAGGTTGTGTTAACAGGTGAAGGTGATCACTGCAGAAAAGGAGTGTACAGATACTGGACTGGCCTGCTTGCACTCCTGACCTGTGCCCAATATATATTATGTGTGGAGAATTTTGAAACTAAAAATTTTATAAGCCCAATTCCAATTTGGGACATGGTGTGAAACCACAACGCATAAATAAAAACAGAATATGATTACTTGGATAACTTGTACATCTGTGAAAGCACCATTAATGTTGAAAGGTACATACAGGTTTTGGAACAACATATGCTGCCACATTCTGAAAGTGTTACAACAGCATGGCTTTGTAGTAAAAGAGTGTGAATACTAGACTGTCCTGCCTGCCATTGAAAATGCGGGGAGCACAATAATAATAATAATAATAATAATAATAATAATAATAATAATAATAATAATAATAATAATTTAGTTTAATTTATATAGTGCCTTTCTCAAACACATCAAGGATAACAAAAATAAACACAATTTACACAACATAAGAGACACACAGTTCAAGACAAGCAGACACATCAAACATTAAATAGAAGAGGAAAATAGAAAGTTTTTTAGAAGAGATTTAAATTCTTTGATAGTTGAAGCAGACCTAACAGACAACAGAAGAGAGTTCCAGAGGGTGGGAGCAGCCAGAATAAAGGATCTTCCACTCATGGAGGAAAGCCTGAATCTGGGAACAGAGAGAGAGTTGGAGTCTGTGGAACGTAGCGTACCAACGTAGTTGGAGTGTAATGTTGAACTATATTGCAGAGATAGTGGGAAGCCTGACTGTGGAGGTATTTAAATGTCAGTAGCAGAATTTTGTACTGGATGCATTTATGAACCGGGAGCCAGTGTAGGTGGGATAAAACAGGAGCGATGTGGTGAATTATTTTGGTTTGTGTAAGGATCCTAGTGGCAGAGTGTTGAAAGTATTGTAATGGAAGAAGAAAGAATACCGTAAAGAATATAACTGCAGTAATCAAGACGAGAGGAGACAAAAGCATGCACAAGAATCTCTGCAGCAGGGCAAGAGAGGATTGGGCGTACCAATGTTACAGAAATGAAAGAAAGCAGACTTAGATATTAACCTAATGTGAGGAAAAAAGACAGAGTTGGAGACAGAGTAAGGAGGTGGTAGAGATAGAGGAAAGCACAGATTTGGTGCCAACATACAAAAACTCATTTTCTTCTGAATTGAGCTTAAGAAACTTAGCATTTAGACAAGACTTCAGGTAAGAAATACAATCTGTGAGAGGGAAAAATAGAAATGAGGAAGAGGGTTTAAAGCTGAGATAGAGTTGCGTGTCATCAGCATAGCAGTGAAAGGAGAGGCCATGCTTCCGTATGATAGAGCCCATAGGAAACATGTAAATTATAAATAAAATAGGACCAAGAACGGAGCCCTGTGGGGAGCTGTAACAGTATCAGATGTAGTATTCCCTAGGCGAATGAAAAAAGCACCTATTAGTCAAATAATATTTAAACCAGGTAAATACTACGTCTGAAAGCCCTATTTCCGAAAGGCGTGAAACTAGAATTTTGTGATCAACAGTGTCAAAAGCAGACGCGAGATCACAACATTGATCAGCTGCACAGAGCAGGTCATTAAGCAGTGTCAGTGCTATGCTGAGGACAAAAACCAGAGGTAAAAAATTTCAAAAAATGCTATTAGTGTTGAGATAGTCGAGTAGCTGGAAGGCCATGACATGCTCAAGAATCTTACAAATGAAAAGAACTGGAGTTATAGAAGCAATTTTCAGGGCACAAGGAACAATGCCAGAGGACAGCACCAGATGTAGAAGAGCACTAGGAGCAGGATCAAGTGAGGAAGTGAATGGTTTAGAACCAGAAATAATCTTGGAGATGTAATTTCCATCAACCGGGGTGAAAGAGGAAACCTAGTGATAGACTGAGGAACAAAGAGATCAGAATAGCGAAGTATAGCGAAGTATAGCTAGTAGAGAAAGTGACGACAGATAGAGGAAGCCTTATCAGTAAAGAAATGAAGAAAAGAGTTACAGAGATCAGTGAAAGCAGAGACCTGGTTAGGGAGAGGGCTGATAAGTTTATTAACAACAGAACAAAGTTGACTAAGGTTAACACTGGTGGACTAGATGCTAAAAGTAAAGTATGCAGAGCGGGCAGCATTCAGATCTGTCTTATACCTTACAAGATGTTCATTATAGGCGAACTGGTGAACTAGTAGTCCAGATTTTTTATATAATCACTCAAGTCGCCTTCCTACAATTTTCTTAAAGCCTGAAGCTCAGAGTTAAACCACGGTGACCTATGAGTGGAGCTGGGGCAAAAGAGTCTAGAGTGAAAGACACACTTTTATTATAGGAAGCAACAAGATTGTCCAGAGAGAGTAGCACAGAGAGGCAGGTCAAGGAGGATTCTAAAGAAGAAGAGAACTGGTGGATATCATTTGACGCCATTCTACAATATGACAGTTTTTTAGGAGGGAGTGTACAGTCAGAAGAGTAAGAGAAGCAGTGATGCAGCGGACAAATTATGGCATTATGAAGCGCAAAATACGACAACAGAGACCCCGTACTGTTGAGCAACTGAACTCGTATAGCAAACAAGAATGGGAAATTATTCCACCTACAAAGCTTTAACAGTTTGTGTCCTCAGTTCCCAAACGCTTATTTAGTGTTGTGATGTAACACAGTGGTAATCATGGCCCTTTTTTGGAACGTGTTGCAGGCATCAAATTCAAAATGAGTGAATATTTGCAAAAAACAATAAAGTTTATCAGTTTGAACATTAAATATCTATATTTGTAAATCATCTTATTTTGTTTTTATTTATGTATCACACAACATCCCAACTTCATTGGACTTGGCTTGTACAATGGGTCTCCAATATGATACTTTTGCACATCTCAGATATGTTTGCACGAAGAATGGGACAAAATAACTGAAACATTAAATCATTCAAAGCTCTTCTAAATGTGGAGAAAAGGAATGGCAACATTAGAAATAGTAAATGTTTTATGGAGTATGCCTTTTTGGAATGTGTAGCAGACCTGACATGCGAGAATGGATGTACTGTTTATTAGCAAATGAAGTTCACCAGCCAAAACAGGATAATTCATTTCTTCATACTGACTGCAATGAAACGAAAACTTCTTGGACACAGATTTTTTTACCAATTCAAGATTATAATCACCTATTGACATCAACTGCTTGAAATCATATCATCAATTGTTTTTTTTCCATTTTTTATTAATTAACGCTTAATTCACAATGAAATGAAGATGCACATTAAACGTAAAATACCTTAGGTTTATACTGTCTGAAATTAAATAAATGTATGTTAGGGGTTCGTCAGTGAAGGGCTGGTTTCATCCCGTTTCTCTATTTTGACTATTGTAGTTGTATGTTATTAATCACTGTTTAATCCCGGTTATTTCCCCTAGCGTCCCCATTTTTCTACCGCCATACCGAAGAGCTACTCAGCTAAACCAAACCCTGGTTTAACCCTGTCAGATCAAATCGCTACAGCGTAACTGCAAGACAATCCACCATTTGCACCAGTATTTCCTTGTTTGCACTTTTCATACTGTCCCAACTTTTCTGATTTGGGGTTGTACAATATTTAAATAGAAACACACAAATAACATTGCAGTCATCTAATATGATGCAATATAACAGAGTATACCATCACTGTGTATGTTCAGAGTGCATGGCAAACAGCTGTTGTTACTTATGTCCCATTTTTAGAGTGTCTAGACAATGAAATAGGACCGACTCAGTTTTTCTGTTCTGCATGATTAGTTTTTCATCTAAATTGATTGCTTTATTAGAGGTGTGCCTGTACTGAGTAGTGCGAAATGTAGAACATTATTGTACAGAGCGCTTTGTTTATATAAGTTTTATATATTGCTGGTATGTATCTATGCTGCTGTTGTTGTTTGTCATTAATCTCTGCTGCCAACAGGTGTTGAAAGTTATACATAAAATCTGATTTGTCCAGTTGGAAAATGTAATGACACAAAAAATATTTTTACAAATATATTTTAATCATCACATGGGATGGATATATCTGCATCCTTTCATTTTCTATTCTTTAAATCTATGACTAAGTGTATCGGCATTAGTTTAATAAATACAATCTAGATCAACAGTCAGTAGCACAAAGTAAAACCTTAGTTTTATAGTGGGTATGGTTAGGCTAAAAATGCTAGAGGAAATTGAGCATTAAACTTTATGTGTTGCAGGCCTGAAATGAGGGAATGTGTTTATTAACAAATAAATTTAAGTTTAACAAATAAAACCATCTTGGGTTCATAAATATAATAAAATGAACATTAAATGTAATTGTGTTTTTTTTCATACTGTCCCACCTTTTTCTGATTTGGAGATGTCACTCACCTGTAATAAAGTTTAAAAAATAATTGTTAAATATTGTTATATTTAACCAAAATCCATCAGATTTTATTTTGAATTTCTTCTTATTCTTGTACTGTGCTAAAGTCAAACAGAGGCAAACAGGAAATACAGGAACATACACAAAAATATGTACATATAAAAGCACAGCTTGCAAAACAAAATGCATTCTCTGAATCTTTTCTCAGTCCCTCTATTAGAACAAACTCCTCCCATGCTCTAGATTTAGCGTCAGCAACAGCCAAACCCGCAGTGTTTTCGTAATGCCAGTATCTAACTGCTGAATCAGGAATTCCCCAAGCTAGCCAAGCTTCCTTATTCCACTTGGCAGCATTTGGAAGCAGTATTTAGTGTGACCTCCCCAAAAAAGTGGTTTATTGACTGCTATTTCTCATGGTAATACTTACAGTGTAGCTGATTTTCAGAGTTTACACCAACCATATCAAGTAAAGCAGAAATGTAAATCACAATAAATCACAGAAGTCATACATATATTGCTTAACACATTATACACGTGTTTATCTAAGCACACTAATTATAGATTAATATATGTTTTAGTCTTACCAACCTCGGTGAACCTGGGCAGCTGGCATTTGTTTTGCAAACAACTGTCACTTCCTTTTGTGACAGCCACATATTTAGCAATCAGTTGTCAGCAGAAACACTCCCACATCGTAACCCGTATACTCACCCAAGCTCACATGAACATAAACACCTTCTTTCTCAAATACACAAAATGACAGTCAAATGCTTGGAAATCTGCAAACTATTTAGATTTTCATATTTTTCTGCACTAGATGTGGGGTGGGGTGGAGAGAGAGGAAAAAGGAAAGAGGAAGAGGGTTCTGGAGGATGTACATTTTGGATAACAAAGTACCATATGTTTGTTTTATGAAGTCCATAAGTAATAGTTGCTCCACCTCTTCATTACTACTACACGAGACACAACACTATTATAAGCATATAAAGGCCTTTCTCACATTGCCTAATAATAAATATTCATCAGTCTGCCATCAGGAGATCATTAAATAAGCGTTTGCAATATGAAAGTCACAGTTCATAAGGACTAGCCATAAGGCTATTAAAAAATGTTTCATGGATGGGTGAGACCATCCATTTTGTGTTAAAATTGATGATGTTTTAGGTCATATTTATGCAGAAGAAAATCACACACCACAGAAAAGTAAGATGCAAACTTTTAAATAACTTTTCTGCAGAGCATAGCGTGGAGAGTGTCCCCCTTCCCCTCCTGATTTAGCTTCAGCAACTTTAGCCAAAGCTGTCAAAATTTTTTTGGCAGAATCAGGAGTTCCGCAAGATAGCCAAGCTTAAAACGCCTCCATCTTTTGATGGGACAGCATCATTTACTTGAGTTACCACTGTAACAGGCATCATCAAGCTCTTTACTTTTTATAGCTATTAGCAGCCGTTCCATAATTGAGGTCATGAAGAACGTTAACAGGGACTCCATGTCCCCCATCTCTTCCAGAATGTGTGAGAACGGCTCTTGGATGTGACAGTTGAAAGTCCAAATGTTGCCACAAGGATAGAGTCCTCTCCCAGCAAACCCATGTATTTATTCATTATGCATTTGGGCCTGTCCAGCAGTTTTCCCCTCCACACATTCAATTTACCAGCAGGTGATGATCACTTGTCAGCTCAGCTCCTCCCCTCGCCTGAGTGTCCATAGAATACAGCATTAAAATATAGACAATAAGAAACTACCACAATCAATGACCTTTTGCCACAAGTACTCTGGTACTAGGTACTCTTATGAGCAACTCCTGTACGAACTCCAACTGTACAGATGTACAGACCTGCCCGGTGATGCATGAAAAAATGCATAGAGAAAGTCCATCCCCTAATTGAGGAACCTGGTTTCAGAAGCCACACTGGAGCGAGCCCAGCTATATCTACTGTACAATATCCAGCTATATCCAGTATGTTACATTCCATGTGCCAGTAGCCAGTTTCTGTTGCAAGGTCCATTCCACCAGGGACCCCTCTGTCCTGTGCCGGATGGGCAATGCACTGCACCCTTTTTTGCAGGGGATCTTGAAGGTGGCGACTCCATGTGATCCTCCTATGTTGCCGTTTGAAGCTGAGCCTGGCGGTGTTATGTGAGCTGCCTGGCCACCTGGTGCTTGCAGATGGACACTTTACCCAGGCCTGGTCCCTGTAACTCTCTCCCAGGTATTTGTACTCATCAGTGAACACCATTGCTTTGTTTCTCTGTTGCTGTACTGAGGCCACATTTTTATATCTTGTGCTCTTTCATCACTTTGAGCTGTTAGTACCAGTACACATTCCACAATTCATCACTGATCCTAATACTTTTATGTAAAATTAAGTATAAGTTATTTTCTTTTTTGCTTGTTGATGTTGGCTCAGTCTCTATATTTCTTTGAGTTATGGAGATAGATTAAAACTATACAGCCATGTTTGTGTTTATGAATTGTGAATCTAAAAAGGTCAGTACTTTTGCAGTTGGCCTTTCAAAATAAGCAATTTTCTGTAACATCTGTTACGGACAAACATTTACACAATATATCCTGGCAATGTTAGTGCTGTATTGCATCACTTCCTGTGTTGAGTCACTCTTACACTTTGGATTTTGTTTTGTGACTAGCAAAGCAGAGGCATACATACAGATTACACACAAAATAACTGTGTTTAAAGGCAATTTGTAGGAAATCATTTCAATTGTCATTCATTCATTGATTCATTTTCTTATCTGCTTTATCCTAGATGGTACTCACAAATGCAGCTTGTATTAGAAATGTTTACCAGTAAGTTTAATGTTGGTTCATAGCGAAACAAAACTTATCAGTGTGTTTGTCAACTCAAAGATATGCTAAGATAATGTTGCTGGGAAACCCACTTCTGCTTTTCAGTGTACACACACCCACACACACACACACACACACACACACACACACAGGCTTGCAATCATTTAGAGTACTTGGGGGCTTTCCTTTTACATGATTACTGTTGCTTAACCCTGAAATTATTCTGACTTTTTTGAAGCAAATCAACAACATGATGTGAATGTTATTACCATAAACACAGATAATGTTTTTGGTTTTGGAAAAAAATTGAAAATGGCATCTTTCTTTCCTGAAATACAGTATGACAGGAAAATGTATGTGACATCTTGAAAGCCGCCAAATAAGATTAAGGGAAAGTATCTGCCAATAGCAAGGTGGCCATGTAGCATATCAAAGAAGACCAGAACTGTAGCAGAAATCAATTGCTGCATGCATGCTGTATAGAATGTAGGATAAGTAAAAGCAGTATATATTATAAATAAAAAGTAGAGTGTAGTATAAGTAAAAAGCAGTATGTAGTATAAGTCAAAATCTGTGTTGTATAAATAAAAAGCACTGAGTGTAGTATATGTAAAAAGCAACATGTAGTATAAGTAACAGGCTGTGAGTAGTATAATATAAGCAGTATGTAGTATAAGTAACAGGCTGTAAGTAGTATAATATAAGCAGTATGTAGTATAAGTAACAGGCTGTGTGTAGTATAATATAAGCAGTATGTAGTATAAGTA
>JAUZST010046302.1:0-25657 GCA_034779995.1 Parotocinclus haroldoi | reverse complement strand
TATTATTGTATCATGTTTTTGATCTGAGTCTGTTCTACAGAATGAAATGTCTGAATGAGTGCTCATCCAAGACTGGTGATTACATACTTTTTGCCAGGGGTTGTATAAAAAATGAATGCAACACTGAATGAATAGAACTTCTCAAATGTTCTAGCCCTACATTCGTGTTTTACAATCATTATATCTTCAATTGCTCTTCAGATTATAATGGATCAGTCTGAGATTTTGATTTTACAATGATTATTCGGTAATACACATAAAAACATGCAGCAGAAACTAAATTCTGGATTTTCTGAATTATTTATTTCTTCCTCTTGGAAAGTGGTAAGCAGTGTGGGCAGCAGCCATTTGACTGAGAGAGCAGGAGCACCCTCAGTCCACTAATGTGATATTTTGATATTTATATATGTCTATATGATATACTGTATATCTGTACAATGCAAAGGTGTTTAGTAACTTTAGTAACTTACTGAATACATTATATTGATGGTTTTGAATGGTATTCAGTTGAAAACTAATTAGTCAGGAAATTATCAAGAATTGAATAGTTAGTACACTGCTCACAAAAATTTATTAATTTCCCCTTATTTTGTGAACAGAGTTCTAGTCCTGTGAGTTTATAAGTTTAACAATAGCTACAGTTGCATTAACAAAAACTAAAATGTAACTGAATGCAAATGAAAGTTTTCTTTTTAATTACGTTTCCTTTTTGGAATTGAATTCTCACTTTATATGAGAGCAAAACAACATATTTTAGACATCTGCCTGCATATATATGTCACTACATGGTTTTGTTTAATAGTTCTTATGCTTGAGATCTTTTTCAGGTGATGGACTACAAGATAGGCAGTTCTCATATTTGTGTACAAGAAGACTATGTAACTGAGCTGTCCTGTTTGTATTCCCGCAACCGTTCAGCAATGATTAGAGGTGAGAAACTGTACTCAGTGGATTCTAGCTAATTGTCTGATATTTGTTGTTGTTTGGACCATTACAAGTTTAGTATTTTACTGTTTTAGCTGTGTCCCATTTTCTGAGTCAGAATGTATATTACACATAATTCCAGTAGCTAGGGTGGCATCAAATTCAGGATGTCTTCCTGCCATCTGCTAGGTGTTTTCAGGACCCGATTCAACTCTTTTTAACCCTGACTACCACTCAGATATTTGGTGAGCTCAATCCCAGCTCCACCAAGCTGCCATTGTTGATTATTAAGCATTAACCGCTCAGCTTAAATGCAAATCACTCTGGATAAGAGTGTCTACTAATTGCTGGAAAAGGAAGAATGAAGATGAATAAATGATTTAAAAAATGACATCATATTTATTAAGACAAATTATGCCATCAAAATAAACATATTATAATTTGGATTGAATCTTTTGGCAGATAGATGTTTGGTTTTACTAATTCTACAAATCTTTTTACATTGTGGTGCCATAATGGGTAAATAAACCATACTTTAGTGTCGTTATTAATGAGCATTTAACATTGATGTGAGCACATAGACTATTGCGAGAGGATTTCACACAACAGCTCTGCTGTAAGACAGAACTCCTTTGCTAGGGACAAGGAGAGGCTGCACGTAGAGCAACTATCCTGGTGATTAAAATAAATTCTTTATAAAGTCTTCAGAGGCACTTCAGAGGGTGAATGAGAGGCACGTTGCGCTGCAGAGAGAGATATAATGGGAAATACAGGGTTGTAAAACACTTGTTACGAAAAAGTCAGCATTTAAACAGCTTTAATACACTTGATTCTGTGTCCCATTATCACCTCAGCTACACACTATTCACCACTTTTCATCCCCATTTGCAGAGTGCACATTTATGCATGTGTGTGATGGTGGCCGTCTTGTTAGCACTCCCTACATGAACAAGGTTTAAATGTGCCTGATCCATGGAGCATCTCCCTTTGACTCCTCTTCTCAAGAGTGTGTAAAAACCCATTAACATCCTTGTTGAGATAAACACCATACATTACACCGCTCGGGTTTAACTGCATTAGATTTCTGAGCCAAATAAGAGGGGGACATTTGCACCGTAGGTAACAGACATGAATACAAATTACACCAGGCATCCTCATGCCTGTCCCTGAAAATACAATGCTTTCTGTGACTCAGGATGGAACATTTATCACAACATTACATTTCTCTCAAGTTATCCAAACTGGGTTAAAATGAGAGTCCATTACTGACAATAAATACTACCGTGGCTGCATAATCAGTGGAAATTATAATAGCTTGTGAGATATTAGGAACATCTTTATTGACTTTGTAAATTGATTTTATGATGCTTCAGCATGACAGGAAGATAATTATTATGCCTTACTAAGTGTGTGTTGAGTATTATTCACCCAAAAACATTTAAATAGGACTGCTGTTTTATTCATTTGCACATATCTTCATTAAATATGGTGGATTTTTTTTTTTATATTCCAAACCTATGTGTATAAATTGTAGATTCAAGATAAAGAGAATGGTGTGAATCATGTGCGTATTGACAGATCAAACAGTCCTCTCTACTGGTGGTCTGTCAACTGGGGCCTGTTCACCGTGTTTTGACTGTGCACTTCGCATGCATAGTGTGTAGCTTAGAGTGCGTAGAGGCATGCCTAGCAGTCAACAACATTTCACGTAGAGATACACTACCCAAAAGTAATTACTGAGAGCCTTTTTTATAGGGCAGCAGAGCAGGATTTTTGTGACAGTGCCCAGTCTCTTATCAAAACGCAACTGTAAATATTTGCATATATGCATTAGATTTAGATTAGTAGATTGTTTTGCAGCAATCCAACATTTCTAGCTGTGCACATTTTTGCTGCTTAATATGTGTCTTCTTTTTATAGGATAACTTAACAACATGGTCAGTGTTGGCATTGCAGTATTAAAATTGGCTATTGCATATTTACCGTAATCAATAATTGATTTAAGCTGTGTATTTTCTAGAAATCATAATTGTGCTTGCAGTGAAATAGTTTAAGGGAACTATACTAACAATAATTTCAAATATCATCTATAGATGCCTGCGTTCAGAGCAAGTTACCACTGATCTGAATCTTACAAGGGAAAAAGGCAACTGAGGCTTGAACAGATAACATTTAGTTAAACTGCATGCAGTATAAAGCATTTTTATTATTTTACAAATTACATTTATAATACCAAATTAGCATACACAACAATGGAGATGTATACTAGGGTATGTATCCCTACAAGTTTTTTCCTCGACAAATTATCCAAATATAAATCTGCAGCAAATATTTCTGGAATTTTAAAAAGTTTTTGAATAACTCCATTGTAACGATTTAAATAAATATTATCGTACAACAGATGGAAAATAGCCATTATTGTCATTCTGATAACACTGCTAATTTATCAGTTAAGAACCAGCATTGAATGCTCTCCTCAACTGAGGCAAGATATCATGCCCATAGTAGATACAATCAATTTCATTATGATCTTGTACATGAGTGATAAAAAAGAGTGTGCATTTGACAAACAGAATGAATCAGTGGTTTTGAGTCATTGTACCAGTCTGTGGTAGTGAAGCCTTCTTTACAAGTGGGTCTATATTCTTATCTTAACCTATGATCCCAATTTCATACTAAATGTTTGAAATAGTAATTAGCAGCATGCTTCTTAGTTAGTTATATGTTTACTTACAAAACCAGTATAGTAATTCAAGTGGTCGTCATGGTTTAAAGCTGGGGTTGAAAACAGCCACTGTTAAAGAACATATGTGTATGCAGTAATAACATCTGTTAACGTGAATTTATATAAACATTGATGTTATGGACCTTCTGAATGTATTTTGCTTTTGACTAATAGACTGCAGAGAACATTTATCGTAGAAATTACTCTATGGGCTTTGCTTAGCGATAAAAGTCAATGACCCTGAACTAAGCTTCCACTGTGTTGTTGAAGTCTTAGATCTTTCATCCTCCTACTCCTTTATACTAATACCTTAACTTTCTTCGTGGTATTTGAAAGTACAGAGTGTTGGAAGACACTGAGTCATGAAGTGCTTGAGTCACTAGGTAGAATGCTTTGTTGAGGGTCACTGATGAAATATGTGACAGAGGTCAAAAGAGCCACAAAATGAATTGAGAGTTGAATTAGTGTGAGACGAGCCAGCAAAAAAGTGGACAAGCAAACTCTCTGATGTCTGGTGAAAGCTGTTACAATTGAGGCACTGAAAAGATTAAATCAGATGGTCAAAACATTATTTTACATACTTGGCTGTTGGCTTTACATACTGGCTCATTGTATTGTCAATTATTAAAGTATTTAGTTTCAGGAATTCACTGTAACCAATGTTATGTGAAGATGTGTAGCGCAATAAGGTATGGCTACTTACTATCCAGAACTGGTCAGGCTTTGTCTTTTTTCCTGCTATTGTTTGTTTTCAGTAATGTAACAGAAAGAATTTTCTTCCCGTGTTAGGGTTGGAATTGAAAGTACTTGGTAGAAGTAGTTTGTCATGTTTGTTCTCAATACTGTTTAAGCTGAGGCATAAACAATCTCTCTTTATAAACAAGAGAGAAACAATGGCTTTTACATTCTTCCATTCTATTTTATCTAAATAATTAAATCACCATTAAGAACATGGCACAAGTCAGTTTTCACCTAGCTGTGCATCATGCTGAGGTATGGTTACTAATCTAAATCCAGTACTGGACAGTTACCTATAACAGACCTGTTTATCTGATAACTACTGATACTCATGATTTGTCCATCAATCACATGCTTAAATAAAATCGATTAAATTTAATTGAAAATGTGGCTTTGTCCCTCTCTGTATCATGAAAGTCAAAACAAAAGAAAGACGATTTTCTTTGGTAACTATCACTAAGGACCATATTCAGAGTTGGTGTAAGAATGTTGGCAGCACAAATAAACCATGCTAGCAGACCCACTGAGGAAACTTATTCATATCACATCACATTACATTGATTTTCTGGAAGGGCTATTCTGATAATGGAAATGATCTGTGTGTGGCTGCCAAAATTTCCAAAGTGACATTCTCGAGACATAAGTTTCTGTAATCATACCTTGGTAAATCCTTTAAGAAAAATGATGAAAAATAAGAATATTATGTATAAAAAGAAAAAATGGTCTCATGACGCAAGTTGCAGTCGTGTGAAACTTGCAATCTGCTTATGAGATAATGTGATAAAACAGACTGCACATGAAGCATTTGCAATTTATAAAAAATGCTGGATCATCTGTAATATTATTATGGTATAGAGGGAGGCAGGAAGCATGAGTCATAGCCAAAATGTCAAATTTATGTTCTCGTGCATAGCCACTACAGTAGGTATACAGGATCCCAAAGGCCAATAAATACATTATACTGAATAAATAAACCATGGCTAACTCACCAATAGAGGGTGGGTCGTAAGTTGATTCATGATGCATTTAGGAATGAGATCTACTTTTGTTTTGAATCACAATTCGTTATTGCAAGAGCTAGTGGTTCAAATAATTAATTAAGGTATTGACCCTAAACACACAATATAGCATGAAAATCAGATAATCACTGTTTAACAGCTCAGAAAACTTTTTACTTACTTTTAACCAGTTTGATACTTCATGACTTTACATAAAATAAACAATGGTTAAACAATTTGATACTGCTGTTTTCCAAAAGCACACTACAAAAATGCACTCAAAACCCAAAGACCCAGCTATAAAACAGGACTAAATGCAATAGATTTGCATGTGAATTGAACTTGTCTGTGGCCGTGTTCTCAAACAGCTCCACAAACGCCTCTGGCTTGTCCTGGGGTGTCATTTTGGACAGTATGAGCAGGAGAGCAGATGGTTGGCTCTGCGTCTGCAGCAAGCTCCGGAGTGCTTGGCGGTTCACACATGCATCTGTGCTAGTTCCTCGTATAACTAGAGTTGACTGACTTGCAAGTTGAGGAGGGCATGACATTGTGCCTGATGTAAGCCAGTCATGGGTTTAATTACTTTGCCTAAGGGGAAAGCTTACAGGAGGCCAGTCATCATGTGATTCCCCGATTTAAGCTTCACTGTAATGGGTCTAAATTAAAGGCTCACAAGACAAGGAAGGAGTCAAGGCAAGTGCAAGGCAAATGTCCAAAAACTAAAAGAAAAGAGTGCTTCTTTGGCATATTCCTGGCACAGTGTCTGTGTCATCTGCTTGCTTAATGCCTTCTTTCTTCCTCTTAGTGCAAACAGAGAACAGGTTTAAATAAACCAAGGGTGGCATAGTGGCGAAAGTGATTAGTGCAGTTGCCTCACAAGCCAGTTTGATCATGACCTTGGACTCCACATGTGTGGAGTTTGCATGTCCTCCTGGTGTCTTCATTGGTTTTCCTCCCACAGTCCAAAGGAATGCATTAGATTAATTGATCACTCTAAAGAGGACCAGTATGAAAGTGTCACACTAAAATTGATAACCTTGCTGCTGTTGCGCACAGCCATTTATGTTAACGTGACAATAAGTAAACAAAACAAACAAAAATTAAAGAGATTGCATCATCACACGTACAACCAATTCCTTCTCTACACATCTATATCAATTTCTCTCCACCTGCAGCTAGTGTCTAGCTATGCCCTCTGCCACAGCAAATAAGTGGACAGATCAGTAGGCTATTCTAAATCAGTTGTTTTTAGTTGTATACATTTGAAGTCTTTGTTGTAAAATTGACCCCAAAACAAAATTTACTTTGTAGGATAACTCTATGTTACTTTGCACTGGACACAGAGGTAAAAGTTGTGATCAAATGTTTAAAACTGTGCTACTGGTGTAGAGAATCATGTGAAAAATCAGGAGTAAGAATCTTACCACCAGAGTGCAGTGCGCAAATTAAATTGCCGTCAACTGCCAAAGGTCCCTGGTTCATGCAATACTTTCTTAATTGTGATTATACCAATTACACATACTCTGTGAATAATACATGGGCCTCCATTCTGAGTTTTCTCCTGCTAACAATCCCTTCTGATTTAAGAGCAAGGATACATCCGCTTCATGTTGCTGTAGGCTTTCATGTAGATGTGAAATGCAGCTGCTGAAAAATGCAATATTTAACCTCAGAGTATTCTGCAGGGAAATACAGAAATTCTATGATATCTGGGTTTATTTATTTATTTATTTATTTATTCATGTATTCAGTGGTAATATTACTCCAAATAGAACTTGAACATTACATTTGGAACTAGCAGTCAGAACAAAGTTAATTAGTTTACACAGTTGATATATTCTCATTGACAAAATAGAAAATAGAAAATAAAGTTCCAAGATAGAAATGTAGGGATATATGGATATGCAAATGATTACATGTGGGGTCTGATTTGACACTGGGTCCACAAGAGGGCATAAACGTTCTCAGAGGATACTTTTTGATAATGTACCTCTTATTGAGAAGCTGGTGACTGCTATTTATGGCTCTGTGACACATTCAAAGACAATTTGCCCAGTTGACATAATGTGAGAAGGGACACATCCAGTCATGGAAGTTCGAACTGCCATCCAGTTCATTCTGTCCTAACTTTTAGGAGGTAGTGGGAGCAGTGGTTCTGTGAAGGTACACACACATGACAAACAGGCTCTGTATGGCCAGACTGACTACAAGTAGAAAGAGTAATCTGATTTGTTGACAAGCATGAGCAACTACTGCAGGTTTATTGTCCACAATACAGACAAAGAGATCACACCTTTACTACAGACCCCTGTCTCTGAACAGACCATTTTCAGTTGTTTAGCAGAAGGCAAATTTATGCAATGGTACCCTTTGCATGTTCTGCCATTGACAGACAGTCACTTCTGAATTCATTTGCAGTTGTGTTGTGAGATACCTGGACTGCTGTGGACTGGAACTGTAACATCTTTAGTAACAAATCCAGGTTCTGTTTGTTATCTGACAATGTTTGGGTTAGAGTACAGAGGCCCCGTGGCAAGTGCTTTAATCCCACCTTTGCTGTAGAGTGACGGATTATCCCAACTGCTGGTGTGACATCCTGGGAAGCCAACGTATATGGCAGTAATGTCTCCTAGTAGTGATGGGAGGAATAGATCAGCAATATGTTCAGGACATCCTGTGGCTACATGAATTCTCATGACAGGGTTTTCACCTGGCAACAATCTAACACTTGTGGCTGTGTTATTATTATTATTATTATTATTGTTGTTGTTGTTGTTGTTGTTGTTGTTGTTATTTATGTATTATTATTTAATAATAATTTAATATGCTTACGGGCTTTTTAGAAGTGCTAAAAACTAATTTCAGAAAGTAATATACATAAAACATAATTATCAGGATAGACAGAATGTGTCAGAATGTTCATTTTAATAATAGTTTATTATTTGTATCTAATATCAAAATATGGATTTTATGCAGCATGTTCGTCGACACTGTGGAAATGTCCCCTTGGCTTGTGTAGGCTGCATCACAGCTGGGCTGTTGTTGTTCCTAGACATTTCCACTTCAGAATAACATGAATTCTAAAACCTAATGAATCAGAAAGGTTACATCCATTCAATGTAACACACTGGATGTAATCTGTTCAATATTAGTGACTCTACAGTACTGTCACTGTTAATGTATTTATGTTTTAATTATTTAAAGGTTTAGTATTCAAATATTAATCAGCATATACTTGTATTCTGGAATGGACACAACAGATGCAACACTGCTAATAAATAAAGAACATGTTAGAACTACCACAAAAATGCTTAAAATAACCTAAACCAACCAACAATGTAAATAACCAACCATCAACAACCAAACATGTTTTACTAGTCACTAATTATGCTGACTATTTAGGAAAGAGTATTTTGGCATTTACATAATCTATTCAATTTAGTAAGTAGTGGATGTTCCTCCCACTATTAAATGTGGAGGAACATGGCTTAATATAGCAATAATTCCTATAAAAGCAATAAAAGTCTTTACCAATAATTCTCGCAATACTTTCCCTCCCTCCGTTAGAGATATTTATTTTATTTTTTTGTGTCAAAATGGCTGGTAAAGTGTTATTGGGTACTAGAAAGGTGCTATATGACAACAACAACAACAACATATTTATTATTATTATTATTATTATTATTATTATTATTATTGCCAATTTCCTGAGTAGGAGAAACTTGTACTCTCTATTAAAATTAGGTTTAAAATTTATAAGGTATTAAGTAACCATATCAGGAAATGTGTGTTAATATATTTGACAAGCATATATTTGATAATGAAGAATAATGCATTCTCAGTATGTTTGGTTTAATTTCTTTTCATTATACACTATGCTGGCATTCAGTGCTTCTCAAAAGAGATCAGCACTTTGCTAAGTTTTCTGTTTAAGTTCCAAATTGTGTTGGTGCCAAGAATGACATTAGCCTAAGACTGTTCCCCAAAATGTCTATTAATGCACCTCAGATTTCTCCTCTTTAACTGGCTGTCCTATGGGAAAGCAGATCAGGAAAACTGAATCATCTCACTTGTTGGTAAGGGCAGTGTGCCAGCCATCTCCATTGTATTAAAATTGAACTAAGTGTGACTTATTACTAAGTAATAACTAACAAAATAACAAAACAAACACATAGCACTTAAAATGCACAGAGCACTTTGGAATATTTGTGCTTGTTTACATACTACAGGAAATAACTCTTTCTCACTGGTTGTGTTACAAAAACATAACATACAACTCCCAATTCCATTCATTCATTTATTTTCTTATCCACTTAATAATGGTTAGTCCAAACTAAAAGAGCACTAGTGAAAGGACTTGTTTGTGTTTTTGTAAAGGGGGACTACTTAAAGAACAAAAAAGATCAAGGGTTGTTGACTGTCATGGACTTTCTTCTATAGTCACTTGACCTAAACCACATTCAGAATTTATGAGGGCACTTGAAGACAGAGGATGCCACAAGATGCTCTTTAGAATATTATCTAATGATGTTGGAATAACATAGACCATAAAATTTTGCACAAACTCTATGTAGAGTGCATACTAAATCAAGTGCATGCTTTCCTTGCAGCAAAAGGGCATACAAGAACAAGATCTGAAATGTATCAAAACTACTAAAACAATTAAATGCATTTTATATAAATTGTAACAAGAAAGCATTGTATTAAATTGTGTCTGTGTGGCAGCTGATTTTGATTTAATTTTAGTCTTATGCATTTGACTAAACTTTCATAAACAATTGTTTTAAAGCATCCAAAAATCCTAAAGCACTATGACCACTTTTTTTCTTCAAATACATTTTGCATTTATTTAATATTAACATGGCAACGACTAGGTGGCATGGTGGCACAAAGGTTAGTGCAGTCACCTCACAGCACCAGCATCCCCGGTTCAGTCTCAATTAACGCAGCCCACACTTTCCAAAACTCCCCTGTACGAGCATGACAGTTAGAAGGCTAAGCAAATAACCTGAAAAATCATTGAATTCATCGAGTTAGATGACCAGCCTTTTTCAGTGATGGAAGACACTGCATTACACCGACTACTCTCTTACTTGGAGCTCTGCAACATGCTACCAGGATGTAAATATTTCACAGACGATAAACTTAAATTTCCACAATATCATAATGAGCATATTTGTACAAATTCCAGCTAAACTGAGGGATTTGTTCTTTTCTTTCTCTGCTTCTCCACTTCTGGATGTGATCGGCATTGGTGTTAGGCAGCATAAAACATAATTGGAGCATCATTAGTTTGAAGTTTATCTGCAGCAAACCGATTTGATTGAACATAGTGTAGAAAGTATTTTGTGTACATAAGCTCCCACAATGCACACTGTAGTGTAGTAGTGACGTCCAGGGTTACAGATCTGGGTAAAAAACATTTCTAAAGCTTTGATCATTCCTAGGAGCACAGTGACCTTAATTACAGTGAAATGGAGGTTTAGAACCACCAATAGTCTTAACTAGAGTAGAACATACACCAAAAGTAAATAAGTCAGGAAAGACCTTCAATGACTCAAATCTCTGCAGAGATGAAAGATCTTACAAAATGGTGGACCACTTTAGCAGCATTCCATTAATCAGGACATTGACTGCTGGGCTTTGCATACTAGGAACTTGGGTTTGCAAGACAGTCCAGAATTTAGGGAAGGATGAATACCATCATATACAATAAAAAGTTTTGTAAAGTGCATTAAACATATGACTATGATGGTAGTTTAACTACCAACACAACAATTATATCAAAATAAACATAATAGAATATCCATGGAGATACCTTGAGATTCCACAGGGACCTGACATGCAGTCTGAGAGTTTGAGAAGATATGCCAGGGAAAAAATTAGATAAACTACCCAAATCTCAGACTTTTAGAGACTTACTCATGAAAACTTAAAGCTGCAATTGGGCTTCACACCAAGGCATAATTGGTTGTTTAATGAGAAAGGTTGAAACAGTAATCCCTGGAAGCATTGTGATTTATTTTTATCACAATAAACCTAAGTGGCTTTTCTGTTTCAAGAGGTTTTAAAAGTACAGTTATGTCATTTAGCAGACGTCTAACTGACTTACACCACATACTGTCTTACTATCCAAGTAAATTGCATGGAATTAATATGTTCGTCATTCCTTTTCTAGAATCCTCTAGACGTAATAGACTACGTATCACTTATGCCTTTAAAGTCTACAAAGTCTTGTTTATTAAAAAAGAAATTAATTATTCAAAATATGGAATCAAAGTAACCCAGATTTACAAGACAAAGAGCAAAAAATAAGAAAAAAGACATACTCTGTAAAATATGAAATGCTGCTGGATAAATATTGTAAAGAAATTGTTGACAGGAATTCCTTTTCTAGTATTTAAAAAGAGGGAATGATTTCATAAAGGGTCTACAGTATAATCATTTGTTTACTATTACTATACTGGTACTGATCTGGAACTGATATTCTTAAATTAACTGAGCCAACTTTTATTAAGGAAGGAATATTAATACAGTTACATCACCACCACATCTCGTCACAGTATAACGTACAATAGGGTCCGAAAAATATGATGCAATCATACTTGTTGGAGAAATTGCAGGCTGTGAAGAAACCATACATGTGCTTATTTTGGGAAATACTACAGTACCTTTTTTCTCTCTATGCCAAAGACAGAAGCCAAGTCTCCTGACTAAATATTATGCAGATAGTATGCACGCATGGTTAATTATGGTATAACTTAATGGAAGTATTTCTGAAAACCGTCACATTCACAGTCCCTAATCTATAATATACACTATTTATGTATGCTTGCTAAAGTACATTAACTTCCAGGGTTGATGTTAGCTGTTATGTTGGGTTATTACTGAGAATTCTTAATCTGAGTTTTAGGACTGCCCCAAATTCAACAAACCCTTAAGAGCATGTTTAGAGTATATTTGACACACATACATGCACACATACAAGAACGTACACACACGCAGACTGAACCAAATAGTATAAACACTAACTGTGTGGCAGTACAAAACAAGTCATTAACGTATAACAACTTATTTAGTGTATTACAAGTATTATATTAACAAGGACTATACAGTGACCCTGTTACAGATTCTTGTGTTCCAGCGTGTTGCTAATGAACTGTTCCAACATGTGTGGTGTCTTTAGGATCATGGGCAAGAAGGTAGATAGACTTTTTGTCCAATTAATTTACAACCCATAATCAGAAAATTGTTGGAACTCCATGAAAAATAAAAAGTGGTGTTTCTTACATTGATTTTTTATTTTATGTCATGACAGACAGTATAAGCCCAAAATATGTAATTTCTGTTTTTTAACTTAATATGTTCATGTGCTAATATACACTCATTTACAAAAATATAGCCCCTAGATAGAATGTAGTATTGCTGCAAACCTCAGGCAGTTGTGACTGTGTGTGCATATTTACGTTATTACAATCAAGCCTGATTTGACACTGGGTCTTGCCACAAGAGGGCATAAAAGTGTTTCCCTGCCTGCTGTCTATAATAAATCTATCTGATTCTACTTTTGAGTAGTGTACCTCTTGTTGAGAGATCACTGACATAAAGCACTTGAAAACGTTGCCCAGTGGACAAAGTTTGAGAGTGGCTACATCATGAGACCGAGAGAAGGAGGATGGATGTTTTGACGAATTGCACACAGTCTAGGCAGATCTGACATAGCTGCTTGTAGGTGTTGGGAGGAGTGGTTACTTGAAGGCATTCACACATGATGTACAGGCTCCAATAGAGAGAATCATTTCACATTACAGGAGCATAATCATGGCAAAAAATAACATTACTTTAGGAAATGTAAGGTGGTTTGTTTGTACATTTAGACCTCACTGTGTCTCACAGTGCAAATAAATCACTGCTGCTCACAAATCCAGCTGCTTCCAGCTCTGTTATTAAGACACAGATTGACACTTCTCTTCACTATTCAATTTTATGGAGTAGTTCATCAATATAGATATATTGTGATGCCTTTGTTCCGTAATATAAATTTGTGAAGAATGATTTCAGCTGAGTGCTGTGTTCAATCCCCAGGTGGATCCGTCTGGGTCCCCTCTGTGTCCCTTCCCCATTTCTGTGTGGGTTTTTTCGGCCAAAACACTAACTGACTTTCCACAATGAAGCTGCTGTAATAGTACCAGTAGCTGAAAAAGTTCCAGTACCACAGTACTTCTTCCCCCATGGCAGAAGAGATGCATCAAATGTCATTTTGTTCTTACTGTTTTCTTAGACAGCAATGGGTTTTAGCACATCTTAGACTTAGAAAGAACTTACTTGACTTACACAAGCTTCTGGTTATTGTTCTTCTTGAAAATTTTCCGAGGTAAAGGATAAAAAGGTTTTATATACATTAATAACTAAATGCAATATTCCAAATTTTTAGGGAGCACCCAGTAACATTGCCAAAGCATGCTGGGATTAAAAGTGCAAACCCCGGGAAGCCTTTACAAATTAATATGGGCATTCATTTCTGCTGACAAGATACACCTGCTTGTTTCGGTTTCGGTCATTTGTGAGCAGTGTTTTTCATCACACGCTTGCCTTACAATGGTACTTTGTAGCACTCTCGCATGGTATTTATAGTGCTTTGTGACGTCAGTTCTGTTTGCTGGTGAGATGTGACCTTCCACTGTGTACCTTTGTTTGTTATTTGATCTGTGTTTTTGAGGTTTACTACCAGAGATTGGTCATTTATTTTGCTGCAGCAGGAAAATTAGTGGTTCATTTGATAGGAATATTGAATTTGTTGTAAAATACATTTAATTTGCTTATGTGTTGATCAGCTATGCATTTATTGAATGATTGGCTGATCATACTGGAATGGACTTTATGGAATACTTGTGCTGTATTGGACGGGTTTGCCAGTGTATCTTTGTGTAGCTGTGTAGCATTTACACATGTTAATACATGACTACAGTGGGTCTCAAACATTCTGCAGACAGCTTTTGGGCAATCAGATTTAAATCTGATATAAACATCTTTCGTGGCACGGTGGGTCATAATATCAAATGCAAGCAGGCAATAGTCAGTATTATGTTCATCAATATGAGTTGGAACTTTTTGGCACTGTAGAGAACAATCTTACGCGTCTTACATTTTCTCTGTCTTTGTTTAATTATTAATTTTTACAAACAGCATTGGTCTTGACATGCCCCATATTCAGCCTCCTGTTGTGATACTTCTGGTCTAATTCAAGCTGTACTTTTATTTGTGCCATGAAGTAAGCCATCTGTGTTGTATGATGTCTCTATGGTGGCAAATGACATATTTGTGGTAACTCTGCTGAATCCTTCTTGACAGCACTTGGCTTTGAAAGATTATTTTAATCTTCTGAGGGTGAATCACAGTAGTATATCATATTTTAGAGATATGATGCAATGCTATTTATTTAATTTGCAAGTTACCGACTGCAGCTTAAATGCAAAGTACAGTCACCAGGGGAAGTAATAAAAGTGATTAAGGCAGGTATATGTTCATTATAATTAGTCTGGAGAGTAACCACTTAGTATCAGAAATCATCATAATATTAGAAATAGGTTGTGAACGTAAATGTTTTAATAAAGAATTTGAAAAGATGAAAAAGCTAAATTGATTGTGTCTTATTAAAAATATTGTAAACATTGTAAATGCTGTATCTAGTTTAATAATAATAATATTAATTAGTTGCTCTGCCATTTGTGTTAACAAATTAAAGGGAGTAATATTATATATATTCAGTTATATACTGAAGCTTATATTTATCAAAAATACAAACACTTTCTAAAAACAGATCCTATTAAATACATTAAGTATAAAGTTTAAATACTGTATTAAATACAGGGGTATATAGATTAGAAAACTACATTTATTCTTAAATAAATAATAACATCTATAGGAAAACACGCAATAACATCCTTAAGGCAAAGGCAAATGACTGGTATTGGTCAGATTGAATCGGTTGCATTCACTGTTTTGACTGTGTGTGTTATGTGTGATTATTACTGAGGTCTGAGTGTTGACCTGCATCCCACTGAGAGCATATTTTGATGCCTCTGATCCTTTCTCAGACTACCCGTTCTTCATCACAACCCTGGATAATCACTCGATTCCCTTTTAACATGGGATTAGTTCATTATGAGCAAGCAAAAGCCTGTGTCCTGGCCATGGTCCACTCTCTGGGCTTATGTCTGCCAGCCTTCATTTGGGACTGGAATAGGACAGCTGTCAGAGCCCTGTCTTCTTCTTTCTCCACAATCTCTCCCTCCCTCTGTCCTTCCGTTACCCCATGCTGCGCTCTTCCTCTCTGTCCATTCTCATCTCAGCAGGTCATGATGGGCCAGCGCCACTTTGGAGCTTAAATAGCAAGTGGGTGTCAAGGCCACTTTTTATAATTTGATTGCAATGGTTGCACAGACAGCAGGGAGGCCCTATCATTAATTTGATTTCTAATGAGTCTACAAAACAGCCACTTAGCATACATATAGTACTTATTACCAAAAGGTTATAATTTAATATCAACTGCACATAGGACAAAAAATATAGCTCTTCTATGAGTGATCATTTATTTTGGGGGTTACTTTGCTGCTTTTGAGGATCAACTAATTTGGTCACTGTCTCTGTGGGCTAATAGATAGCTACTAGAACCCACAGAACCCATATTTGCTCTTAGGAGCTAGTGATGCCACCAAAACTAAGCTATCTCCAAGTCATAACCAGTTCAAGAGAGCTGTGGATCTATTTTTTATTGGGACTTTCGTATGCTATGTGTGTCAGTCATATCCAGTTATTTTCTCTACTGCTTAGTCATGGTGGCTTTTCTTTGAGAGAGTGTACAGTGTCCTGAGACCATATGAAAACAATAAGTGAATCTGGAAAGGTGGTTAAACATTCAGTGATGTCAAATATGGGACCTTGAGGGTAAAAGATTAATGTATTCAGAATAGATTAATGAGTCCAGAATAACATTTGTGTCCTGGTCAGTTTTGTGTTCTTAGTATTTTTACCCACATAATATGTATGAATATTTACATTAATATTCTGCATGCATATATGAATATCTATGAATATTTTCATCACTTGACTGGCATAAGGGTTAATGACTTTATCTGGGCAATGCATCAAAAATACACAAACTTAATGATTATTGGATTGCTATGTCATATTGCTATAGCTTTGCCTAAACCTGCTGAATTATGGACTGTCTGGCTTATTGTTTTACTCATTTACTCAGCTCTTTAGTAACTTTTCTTTTTTAGATTTAACTTATTAACTTAGCTCTCTACATTCACCTTTGATTTTCCCCATTCATGAAAAAAATGAATTTAATTAAAAATAAACACAAATTTTGTGATTGTGACAAAGGCTTTTGTTAAAGTGTATTGCAGCAGCTTGTTGGTTGGTTTTAAAGGGTAATTTAACATTTGACACCAAGGTTGATACAGGATTAAAACAGGAGGATGCCTGTGTCTACAATCATTTAAAGTTAACTAAATATAAATGTACAGTAATATATTACTGTATTCTGCAGCTGCATGTTCTATTTTTGGAAGATTTTTTGGAGCATGTTGCACAAAAACATACACATTCTTGCACAATAATAAAAAAATATATTATTTCTATCAATATTTTGCAACACTATGCACCCCAGTCAATGGTTGTCCATCAGTGTTTATCAAAAAACCTTAAACCTGTCAAAGAGCAACCCTTGTATTTATGTCCCTCTTATCTACACATTGATCTGTCATTCTGACAGTTTCTGTACCAGTAGAGCACTGATGCAGAAAGGGTCATATCTTGGGTCACATCACAGGTCATCTAATGCCATTTCTGAAACACAAATACACCCACTCTCCCATTGGCCTGAACAACTTGATCTGATCATATGGCCTGCATTCCTTTGAAGTGTTGTTGCCTGGAAACGGGTGGAAGTCTGGCCTGTTGATTGGAGGTTTATGAAAGTCTCTTCTGACATTACTATTGATCATGTCTTACACTAAATCAATCAGGTTCTTTGATTCGGTATCGAAACTGTCTTAAATATTGCAGTTTTATCCAGGTTGAGTATGGATTATAGCATACACTGAACCACTTTCATTTCACTTGAGCTTCAGTATATACAGTTTTGAGTTCTGATAGCATGAAATGTGCTGTTATCCTTAAAATCAACCTGGTCTGTCAATCTGGTACAGTCTGAAGAAAGAAAGACAAAACAGCCAGGTGCTAAGCATGTGTAAGGTAATAACTGTCAAAATTGTTCAGTAATAGTTGAGGAACATCACAAAGTGATTGGTAAAATTTAATCTGCCAGTTTGGTATTAATTTAATCTGCCAAATTCTCCCTATCTCTTGTTGATCAAGTATCTTTGGAAGGGGCTACACAAACAATCACAATATACATTTCTACAAATTTTTATTTGTAATACCACTTGAATCCATATAAAAAGACTGTTGCAATTATGAACAGTCAAAAATGAAAAATGACAAATGAAATGAAAATAGGACAATATATGTAATAACTTAATAGAGGATAATTAAAATGATGCAACATTTTAGAAAGACATAAATTCCTAACAGGATTTACTGTAGAAATACCAGTAAATCAGTAGGATTCATCTTAGTCTGGCTGTTAGCCTGGTCTGAAGGAGTATAGCTGCAGATAATAAATCACTATAGTAGCTTGACCTGGTTAAATTTGACCTGCTTTCATGCAACCAACTTGCCCTTTGGCCAGTTCAGCCAGGATATCCAACATATCCCGGCTTCAGCCATTATCATGGTTTTGTGCAATACCCCTCAGACCTAGAGACGGGCCAAATGTGGTTTGTTTTGTGATGCACTTGTCTCAGGTAGAGACCACAGTAATTCTATTTGGTCGGAAGATCACATTAATTGACAGCTTACACATTAATTGAACGAAATGTTCTAACCCATTACTATTTATATTACAAGCAGCTTTTGAATTAACTTGGCAACAACATGGCCCCATCAGAAATTAACTTAATAAAGATTCAAATTAAGAAAATAAGATGTAGCATTTATTAGCAATGCTCTGTTACTTACAATAGATTTGTAAGTAAAACTTGTACAGTAAACTTCTTGGACTACAATGTTTATTGGTGCATTTATCTATTACACTAACTAATCATAGCTAGTTTTTAACCTGTTTTGAAATATGGCAATGCCTTTTGGCCAGGAGGGGCATCACATGCAGGTATAATTGGCTGTGTGTAAGAAAAGGGAAGAACTTTGCCCCATCCGTACTTAAAGCCTGCATCATGTGTTCATTGGGGATATCTGCCTGAGCCACTGCAAAACTGATGCGGAGAATTATGAGCAGCTAGTGTGTGCTTTTGCATATACTGTATATACTCAGTCATCTCTTTAGTAGGAACATATGTACACCTAATAATTCAAGCAGGCACCCAATCATATGCAATGCAGTGCAAAACAAAACAATTACTTTAAACTGACTTTAAAGTCAGTTCTGTAATACATTATTTGAGACATTAATGGAATAAGGCTTAAACACAGAGGTGTGCCAGCAACCTAGCCAATGGGTTCAAAAAGGAGCAATGTTGCAACGACACTACTGTACTGGAAATTGTTTGCAACACCAGCTTAGCATAGAATAACTTGCATCACAGATTGCATGATTCCACACACCACATACCACATGCACATGTGTAAACACAGCAGTTATGTTTCAGCACCATTTGTTGAGTTAATTTGTTAGTGTATTTAGTGGTTTTATTTGCGGTTTAAATGTCTCTGTATGTACCTCAGTAAAACAGCAATGTCTTACAGCATTGCTGGATAGTGCAAAGGTAGATTCACGAGTTTTGGTGTTTGACTTGGAAAATGACTTGCTTCATATTTAACCAGCTGAAGTATTTTCCTGTATTTTTATATGAAGCTCTAAGGTTAACTGAACAAAACAAATTGATCTTGAGATATATTACTCCCTTTACGGATACAACACATAATTCAAACTTCAGTAAAAATCATTTTAGCTATTTAACTTCAGATAACTTCAGATTCACGCCTAACTCTATTGCAAACACCAGAGACACACATTCACAAAGCACATAGTGATTTTGCATGTAAAACAATTTAGCCTCTGTTTTCTTTAGTCAAAGATCCAATGCAAACTATTTTTATGTATATGCTATTTAAGCTAATGCATGTTTTTGCTAATAACTGAACCTCCTGGAGCATATACTCAGTCACATAATTCTCTTTTACTTCAGAAGCCAAAGGAAAATGGCATATCTGAATACCCCAGCAAGTAATTGGCTGAGTTGGGTATCTTTTAGGCCTATCCACCATCCTGAAAGCTGCCATATTGGATCATGGACAAGATTTTCAATTAGAAAGGTGGTCACGTAGCATATCAAAGAAGAACAGAGTTGTCTCAAAAATCGATTGCAAGACAGATTTGCAATGTCTCATGTAGTTCAAAATGTATAAAAAAAAATCCAAATTATTTGTTGTTCAACACTGGCAATTGAAAATGGAATTGGCGATTCTGATGTCCCAGGAACTGCATGTTGCAGGTTTGAACAACCGGCACCCAGAAAGACCACCAATTTCATACAGCATACAAGCCATGTAGTAGTCATCTGAAGACCCCTAATGACAAAAAAAAAACCTAAACAATGGTGTTGGCAGTCTTTGTGAAAAGTCCACAATGCAGAGTGTGACGTGCCCTGTGACTTTTGACTCACTCTGTAGATAGTGATTCACTCTGTAGATAGTGATAGATAGGATTACGGGTAAAAAAAAAAAACTTTTCAATATGATCTGTATCAATACTTAATAATCATGGTTATAATACCATGTTTTGACATGTCCTTCAAATGTAATAACAATGGTCTGACAATGATTTAATAGTTTCTACCCATTCAATTTTTGCAAGGTTGTGTTTAAAAACCCAAATTATGTACACTGTATCATGTAAATAAACACTGATAATGTACTTGTTAAATAAAACTGAATACAGCTATACAAATATACTAATATACAAATATACAAATATATATATATATATATATAAGAAACAGTACCAATACTAAATCTTAGTTGTCTAAACAAATATACGTTTCAAAGTTATGCATTGATCTAGACTGTAAACTCATTTTTTTTTTTTGTAATGTATCTATATTTCTAATGTCTTACCTGGTAAGACCTTAATGGTCATAGCTCCATCACTTTCCTCATTTGAAGAAGATGGCTGAAGAAGGGGTACATGTAGGAGTTTGTTTGTTTACTGTAAATGTTAACTCCATTTTGTGTAGCAAGTTAATAAAACATATAATTTAAACTGGCACAGTTCCAGCATCTCCAGTTTGATCCTGATCTCAGACTTTCCCCATGTCCACACTCTAGGTGCTCAGGTTTCCTTCCAAAATCCAAATACTTAATTGATTACAATAAATTGACCCAATCTGGATATGTATGACTAGTTTTGAAGTAGATCTGTGTATGGACATAACCGTGTGTGTTGTAAATAAACATTCACGATAAACATGATGACATAAACAAACAAACAAATAAGTAAATAAAACATCATTGCATGGTTGTGATATGATGGGAGCATTGGTGGCTGGGAAATGTAGTGAGATGCAGGCAGAAGCTTGACAGAGGACAAAAGAAGGTGGTACTTTAGGGGGCAGCACAAGAGTAGAAAGAAGCATGTGGTGAAGCATTTTGTTACCTGTGTGTGGTGAGACTTTAATTCTGTGCTCTGTATGCAGTAAGGCAGAGAGAGGAGGCACCAATCAAACACACACACACACACAGATTAAAGAAATGTTCACAAGATCCAATAACAGTTTTTGTGGACATTTTACACAGAATAAATTTGCACTCAACCTGACTCCTGCCTGGTCCTGTGACACTTCAAAGCATACCCACCCACTAAAGGAATCATAGGACGATACACAACAATGGTTGGATGTCCAATGTTCCATGCTTTGCTGAAGTAATTAATTCCCTCACTAGCTTACACTACGCACAACTTCAAGCAAGCCCATGTCAACTTGCAAGCCACAAAAATACAAGACTACAAAGAATTAGTGCCCATCTAGGCTGTGGATTAATAGTATTCAGGAGCTTGCAGCAGACCCACAGCCAAATATGTGTACCTTAACTCACACTGTCCAGGATGGAATCTTAGGGTGAGATAGAGTGTCATCGAGCTGCTTGAAAACGTGTGGGTGGCTGAGAAGTGAATAGGCTCTCTGCTTAATCCACAGTCCTGATGGGGGAAGCCAAACTCAGTACCCAAAATTCAGTACCCAAAATTCTTCTTGCATATATTGTTGACAACCTTCAGAGCTGTTACTTATCTTTACCAATGACTTATTTTTGACCATTCCCATATATTAAGGAAAGTTTTAAGAGCTGATGAAACCTACAAGCATAATGTGTGTATTTTGTATCGCTTACCTTCCCATATTTTCCTATATAAAAGACCTGCTCTGCAGTATATCACATAACGCACCTACAGTAGAAATATTAGCACAGTTGTTTATCTCAAAAGGCACAGAAAAACACTATTGCACATAGCTCATAATAGCCTCTTGGGCAGTCAAATAGGGCAAGTAAAACCACAGAGCATATAACGACTTGCTTTTACTGGCTAAGAATTCACGGCAATGATTGCACGTGGTGTGTAGCATGTCACAAATGCCAGTTGGTGCACCCATGGGTTAACATAAAACTGGCATTGTGCACATTAATGTTAATCAAGGCCTCCTTCAGAAGAATTGGAATGGACCTCATTGGGCCATTTTGTGTCAATCCTAGTGGATTATTCAATACAGCATCCTAAACAACTGTCCTTCTGTCCAATTGCACACAGTCTTGTGGCAGAACTCCTTTGCATCATCTCCTGAGTTGAGCATCTGAACGAGATACCAACTGAACAATTTGCACCTGTTAAGATTCTCGAGGGGTCTGAACCCAAGTGCGACGCGCTGATCATATATGTGGACCAGTAAATAATAAACCCAGTTGCGAGAGTATGGAGAATGATCATAGGCAAAAATGAAATAACGACAGTTAGGCAGTTAGAGTTAGGCATCAGGGCCGACGGGATTTGAATCCCAGTGATCGCAATGAAGTAGGAAGGGGAAGGAAAATGAAGGACAGACTAATGTGCTGCACCGACGCGGACTCAAACGGAGGAAGATACTTTAAATGGGGGATTAACAGAATGTGATAGGGCAGTCATGGCGCACTTCAGACACCACTCGTGTTTCTCTTTAGTTATTTGTCTTTCTTTCTTTCTTTTATTTATTCACCTCTTTAAATTTACACATTCATTTTCTTTTGTTTCTGCTCCTTCTTAATTTAAACATGAGTGCCTGGCGCTTAGCCCAACGAAAGAAATAAACAGTGGGATTCACCCTGACGTGGAACGAATCACCCAAAAGCCCAGAGACCTAGGCAGGGGAGAAGCAGGAAATAGAAGGCATCCTTCACGGCTTGGGAGAGAACCGTACAAAGAGCACGGAAGAGCCCGTAGGCCGACAGTGACAGTAGGGAGCCTCTCCGGCATGGAGAAAGCACCAAAAGGAATCACACCAGCACCTGACCTTTCCCTGAAATGTTTTTTATTACCTTGCCCACCTGGGGCTACCAGTAACCCTCTATAAGGCCCACTGTTACCAGAATCCCTAGCGCCTAGCCTTGTGCAAGAGAGATCTAAAGGTGTGATGGGGAACCCTTGTTGAGTCTCCACTTAAGTAGAGACTCAGCCAGGTGGACCTCGTCAGGCCTGGTTGACCCTGGGCCTTCTGGGATTTGTTGTACAGCGAGGCTGTCGAGGACTACAACTCTGGCGCCCTCTGGGGGCAGCTGAGAAACAGGTTGGCTCCATTTGGTGGTGGCAGGGGGAATAGCGTGGCTCCTGCTTGTGCCAGGTTGAATGGGTCGGCTACCTCTGGTGGCAGCAGAGGAGCTAGGCCGACCTCTAACAGCACCAACATGTAACATCCTCATATGGACAAGCTATAAAATGAAAAAATTAGGTGCAGCATACTGACAAAAGCCATGACTAACCACCAACACCATCGTCTTATAAATGGTATAATCCTGGTAGAGGATGAGCTGTGAACAGGGGTGCCAGATCCAGCCATTCTGTTAGGGTGATCGTCTTACAGGGCTCTCTTTCCCTATTCATTTCTATCCACTTCCTGATAACATTTTGTCTGGTTTGGTCCTGGTCATGGGTCCTGTCACTGTTGCTCTTGTTACACTTTGTCTGTTCCTGTCTTATGTATTGTTCCCTGACTTGTTTTCCTGTTTCTAATCCATGTTAGCTGTTAGAATTTGTATTACCCTATTAATAATAATAATAATAATAATAATAATAATAATAGGAGAATAAAAAGTAATTGTGGTAGTAGTAGTTGTGGAAGAAGAATAATCCAGATACAAAAGTTGACAGGAGATGGTGGATATATCATTAAAGTCATAGGGTAATGTTTTGTATGGATATAAAACCATGTACATCCTCATATTGGATATCTATTTACTTCAGGCTGGTCCCATGAATGTAGCTGCAAAATAAAACCATGATGTATTTGAAAATAATCACTAAGTTTAATCACAGGCTTGAAATGGCTGCTGGGCCCAATGCTCTTCTCAAATAATGACATAATGAAGTCACGTGGTCACAACATAAAAAATGATATTTTGGCTGACACTGTGTGGCTACATTTTGACAAATGTGGGTACATTTTCTTACAACATTATGCTATATCATAACAGCAGTAGATAAAGAAACCATACAGAAATCTGTTCTTTGCTCTATATGTGGTGACATATGGCTCACCACCTGCCACACATAAAACAATATTTAAGGACATAAGATTGTGAGCATTACATAAAGTGAAGACCATTACAATACAATACATAACTTAGTTAGCACATACATGTAAATAATTCCCCATTTCCACTGTAGGAGCCATAATGTAATGTTCTTGTGTCATGTGGTGTGTTACACACTGTGGTGACACGTGGGAACCTAGGGTCATGTGAAGTAAGTGCTGAATGGCAGCTACTTTAAGCAGGCATACCTGTATAAAGAAGGGGAAGCCAAGTAGCCATGCCTACCCTGGGGAGACGTAGACATTACAATATGATGATTGGTTGTCTAAAAAATATATTTGCATATTTTTATAGCCATTGACATTGCTGATAAAGCATGACACTCGATTCTTTGACTTTCTCAGAGCTGGCACATTAGGAACCTGATCTAATCCATGACTTGACAAGTTGGGACCATTCTCTGAGTTAGTCTTAGCTACCAAAAGGAGTATGTGAACTTGTATGCCAAAAGACAGTGAAACTGTGATTCTTGAGAATGTTTCATTCAAACACTCAATGACCTCACTGGTGACCTGGCATGTGAGAAATCGACAACACTGCTCCCACTCACACCAGTACTGCAACACACCAGCAGTAAAGTCTTCACAGACAACATATCTAGACAGAGGAAAAAAGTAAGAACTTGCTAGACATGAGAAACACTGAGTGGGTGGAATGAGTGCTACGCATCTCCTGCTTTGTGGATGCCCAGAAAAAAAAATATGGTTGACACAGTTGAGGACTACATGGACTAAGCATTGAATCTTGGAACAGCATTGCTTCCTTCAGGTAACAGCCTCATTCAGAAAGGTAAGAAGATCGGGAAAGGGAAGAATACTGAAGCACTACTGCTACCAAGAGGAAGGACAAAAGTCTGGGTTGCTACAGTGAACCACCTCAACCAGACAAAATAAGACAACCTCAGGAAATGAAAACTTCAATCAAAAGGTAAAGATGTTTGGACCCACGAACGTATGGACGTACGGACATACGGACGAACGTATGGACGGACAGAGGGACGGATGGCCGGCCGGCCGGACGAACGGGCAGATGGATGGATGGATAGATGGAACTCTCTTACAATACAAAGCGGATTCCAAAAAAGTTGGGACACTAATCAAATTGTGAATAAAAACTTAATGCAATCATGTGGAGATGTGGAGATGGCAAATGTCAATATTTTATTCATAATAGAACATTGATGACAGATCAAAAGTTTAATCTGAGTAAATGTAACATTTTAGAGGAAACATATGTTGCTTCAAATTTTCAGTGTCAAAAAATCACAAAAGAGTTGGGACAAGTAGCAATAAGTGGCTGGAAAAAGGAAATTGAGCATATAACGAACAGCTGGAAGACCAATTAACAC
>JAUZST010046291.1:0-25658 GCA_034779995.1 Parotocinclus haroldoi | reverse complement strand
TAATAATAATAATAATAATAATAATAATAATTATTATTATTATTATTATTATTATTATTATTATTATTATTATTATACATCCTCTTTGGGATTTGGGCATTTTAATCATGAACATTTCTGTCATTTAACAGCATTTACCTCTTATCTTGAGTGACTTACAATTCTTACATTCCAAGCTATTGTTGATTAAGGGTCTTGCTCAAAGACCCAACAGTAGCAGCTTGGCAGGGGTGGGATCCATATGAATTTATTTAATTATAATACAACCGACCCACACTGCTGTTGTAATAACAAAAACATATCGCCGTTGCTGCTGCTAGTTGTTTTCTGGTTCATGCTAGCTTCTTTGGTAGGAATGTAAATACCTAAGTTTTCGATATTTCCTTTCTTTCGTTTCATTTCATTTTAAGGGAATAGTTCCATAAGGAAAAAGACTACAAATACCGATGGCAGAGCAACGATTCCGCGTCAGATCCGGAAACGGATCTACGTAGAATAGCGGAAGAAATTGTACACAATGGCAATCTGGAAATCAATTAACTTATGAAAAAAGAACATTAATTGCCTTTCTTTGCGGATGATGTGATGAAGCAATGGCGGACAGCTAGCACGAGCGTCGTCTCAATCCACGCTGTCTCTCACACACCAGCAGTGATATGTGATAGACATGACAGAACCAGAAGGTAAAAATAATGTTGATTAAATGATGGCAGTGTATCATCAGTGAAGTGTGTAGTTACATGGTTACTTAGAAAGAATGCATGTAACATAATATACAGCAAAAGAATCGCTCTAAACTCCATCTTTCTCTGATCTGCCCTGCAGAAACAAATGGAAAAGAACATTTTAATTAGGCAAAAAGTCCAGTGATAGTGTTGCTGCGGCCAATATGCGTTTAATATGCTCTGGTTTGGTGTTGGAGTACGTGCTAATTAGATGAGAGGAACAGAAATTCGGATGTATAGAGCATGTATGGGTGTTAATTATGCTTCAGGTAGTACAAGGTTTTATGATCCAAATGTATTTTTTTTTATTACAGCAGCTTAATTACTGTGATTAATAAACTGGTGATTTGTAATCAGTATTATGTTTTATCACTAGAATCTGGATTCTGGCCTGTTTAGTAATACTGCACCACCAGTACAGCATTATGGTCTACTTAACAAATATGCAGCACTAGAGTCAGTGGCATGGTCTGTTTAATAACAGTGCGAAACTAGAATGTGGATTACGATCTGTTAATAATAGTGTAGCACTAGAATCTGGATTACAATCTATTTAGTAAAAGTCCAGAACTAGAATCTATATTGCAGTAGAATCTGTTAATAACAGAGTAGCAGTAGAATCCGGATTATGATCTGTTTAATAACAGAGTAGCAGTAGAATCCGGATTATGATCTGTTTAATAACAGAGTAGCAGTAGAATCCAGATTATGATCTGTTTAATAACAGAGTAGCAGTAGAATCCGGATTATGATCTGTTTAATACTGTTGTAAAGCTGCTTTGAGACAATGCTCCATTGTAAAAAGCGCTGTATAAATAAAATTTGATTTATTGATTTAATAACAGATTAGCAGTAGAATCCGGATTATGATCTGTTTAATAACAGATTAGCAGTAGAATCCGGATTATGATCTGTTTAATAAAAGTTTAGCAGTAGAATCCAGATTATTATTTGTTTAATAACAGTGTAGAACTACAATATGGATTTGTTTAATAAAAGTTCTGCTCTATAATCCGGATTCTGATCTGTTTAATAAAAAGTACATCATCTAAATTTGGATAATGATCTGTTTTTATGAGGCTTCAGTGTTAGAATTTGTATTATGTTTTAAAAATGTATGATGCGTTTAACTAACTGTTTAATTAACTGTCTGCAGTTATTAATGCAATATTTTCCACAGTTTATCTTTACTGTTTAAATAGCTTGTGTGCACTGCTATCTGGATTGTAATCTGTTATGTAAAAGTTCTTAATGAAATGTCTTTTAGCCATTTGTTGAAGAATGAGCTAATGGTGTTGGAGCTTGTGGCAGAAGCTACAAATCAAGAAAGCCTGACTGTAAGATGCCAAGAAAAAAACAACAGAATCCACAGCCTGTGAAATGTAAGAGATGCTGATTACAGTCTGTAATATCTACAGTAATATAATTATAATATTCATTCATCAATATGCATCATCATTATTACACCCTTTTTGGAGAAGTATGGCTATCGTCAATGCCTCTGTTACTCCCAGAATATAACTAACTAAGAAGCGTTCTTATTCTTTACAACCCACTCTTATTTTTATGTAGTAATTTAAACAATTGCAGACAAGAGCTTTACAGAGGGTTAGACCTAGAAGTCAAAGAAGCAGCGAAGAGACAGAGGCCACGAAGAAGCCCTGACACGCATAAAGCAGAAACCTAGAGAGGAAATGGGCACAAAAGGGAAAGTCACCCGTCTTTAGGTTAAACCAGATGCAGTTCTACTGTTCTGTAACTCTGCATAACAGAAACGCAAACAGCAAAATTTGTGTTATAAATGTAGAATCTGGTTATTGTGAGTAAGAGTTTTGTTAAAAATGCACAAATGTCTAGTTTTGGCTTTGGTTTAGTTCTAAAGTCATGGAAACAGTTCTGTTTTTCCCTGTTTGTTGCCTGTATTATTTCATGTCCTTTATAAAAATTGAATAGCCAAATATAAAAAGAAAAACGTTTGAACTAAAAATGGGTAATGTCAGGTAATAATCAGAATGTGGGGAGTCAAGGAATGGAACCGAGGCTGGCAGAGATGCTGCACTCCTGAACTCTTTAGATAAGGGATTTAAGTAACTGAGGATGTGATAGGACATGTGAGACACGTGAGAGGAATCAGTACAGAGGACCAGGTCACTAAACATGTGAGGGCATAAGAAAGCCTGCTGCGGAATCCAGATCGCTGAAAATCAGTCCATCGTAGGGCACATACACTCACACATTCGCACACTGAGGGGCACTTTTAATACATCAATTAACCTAACACACGCCTTTGGAATGTGAGAGGAAACCAGAGTACCCAGAGAAAATAAACAAACACACGGGGAGGACATGCAGACTCCACACAGGCCCGGGTCGGGACCACCGTGCCACCTAAAAATGTCATTTTATTTAAAGATCTTAATGATCACAGCAGGTCAATAGTCAAAAACGTAGGACCCACTTCACCTCCATTCACATTCGACAAGTAGCCTGAAACCAATGTTCACTGAGGTCATTCATGAAACATAAAAACACAATTGAAAAACACAAACAAATTGCCTTGTGATTAAAATTTCAGTTTTCAAGTTTTAGTTTGGAACAATAATTTCTACTTCAGTGAGTGACCAAACATCACAATCTTAAATTAATATTGTAATGCAACCTAATATATTTGTAATATGGTTTGGTTAATATTTGGATATTTTGGGTGCATGGTGGCATAAGTGTTGTTATCTTTACAGAGGTGGATTTAGTTTGATGGATCTACGCCCTGGGTTTAGGGTTGGCTCCCACCTTGTGTTCCACCACCCTAAATCCGGATTAAGCATTTATGAAAATGAATAAATGACTGATATACAAATACCAAGTTGGCACTGCAAATGAAACTCAGAGAAGTTCAGTGTTGGGAACAACAGTGGCACAAGTGGTTAGCACAGCTGTGTTGTAGCTCCAGAGAACCCCCAGTTTACTCCGAATCTTGGGCTCCACCTTTGTAGAGTTTGTATGTTCTCCCCTTGTCTGTGTGGGTCTTCTCGTTCCAAAGACAGGCCTTAGGTTGATTGCTTGCTGTGTGTTTATCACAGCATTAGTAGCAGCTAATCAAAATGATGGCATAATCTGTTAAAGTTAATAGATTTTAAGGCCGGACTAGTAATGATTAAAGACCAACCCCAGGTTACTGGCAGATTACTGCCACATGCTTGTGACCTGGCAACTTAAAGTTATGTTGCAACTTAAAGTTTTTTTTTATTTTTCTAATGTTTAATTATATTTTGTATAATATATTTTAAAAGTAGTAGTAAAACAAAGTAATATTTCATTAGTAAAACCGGGATGGGGTGGAATCGTTTTATCCTAATTTACTTGCAACATAGTGTCCAGCAGATGGCAGTAGATCTTCAGTGTGATCGTGAAAAGAAAAGCTGGGTTAAAAACACCCCACCCCATCACCCTCACCCCGAAAACTGTCCTGCAGAAAGGCATCAACCATGCACCACAATGTATCCGCTGAGCCAGTACCCAACAGACAGTGAACAGTCAGATAAACAATTAAATAAATTGTTTTGTTAATAAGTAAATGTCTTGTCGTGCTCGCCGCTTAACAGCCTTTCATTCTTATTTCTCTGTGGTGAAATGTGGCAGCATCACATTCGAAACTCAAGCAAACTCGACCGAAATGACCAGAAAGGAACATTTTCAGTATGCAGTGTTTTGTTAAATTAAATATAAATGTCAGCAATTGTAAGTTGTCATCTCAGGAATGTTGTTAAACTGTGCATAAAATAGAACATAAAATATAATATCAAATATAAAAATATAAAATAAAATATAACACATTGACACATACAAACTAGCTAGACGTTTATCCAGTTTTCATCTAAAACTGACAACAACTTATTTGATTTAAATAATCCGCCATTACTTCTTATCATTTTTGGTAATTCAATACCTTTTCATCTCAGTATTTTTAAAGACTTTCTCACGTTTGACTAAGGTTGTTAGCCATTTTGTTACTTGTGACTAAGACGGAACATCAGTGAAACCTAACACTATAAATCGCTTGTTACAAATATACAGTAATGTTTTTTTTTCCACCTTTATACTTGAAATATACAGTTATGCCTAAACATGCTAATTTGTTTAGAACTCATATAACATTATAATATGATTATAAACCATTATCTTCTCATGCTGAAAGTGGGAAAATTTAAAACCTTGATTAAAACATCCCAATGTATGGAATTCAAAAACTATCTTATGCTACTGTCAGTACATTCCTTTTAAAATGTAAATCATCCCATTCTGCTTTTTAGTGGATTCTGAAGATGGCCTAGGAGTTAATACTGCAGCAAGCCTTACTTTTGAGACTGACTTTCTTCTGGAACAACATCTCGACTTCTCAGATGTCGATAATGACGGCAAGATTTTAGGCCTGGAAAACTTTCCAGGTAAGCAATAGACAAGACTCCGATGCTACTTCTACTTTTAAGTACCGGGTCTAAAACGCTCAAGCTAAAGTAACCCTTTATTATGGTACTCAAATTGTGAAATTGGATGGGACTAATGACATCAGAATCAGAAAAACTGGTAGTTCATTATTGTTTATAGTAGTGAGAGAAGTGGTAGAATGTCTGTGGGATGTAGTGAGAAAGCAGCAGAAGGTAATAATAGAGAAACGACAGCAAGATGTTTATTATACTGATAAAGTGGAAGAATGTTTGTCAAGGTTACAATGTAACCGGATCTTAAAGCATATTGAGCAGACAGCAGGTTGTTTATAGTAAATATATATATACTATACTATACTATATACTATAAACATCAATATATTAATAGTAAAGAAGCAGCAGAATGGGAGAATGTTTATAACCGTTTTATTTTATTTACCCTGGATCATCCTAATCCTTTTGTGAAACATCACATGCAATGGATGATCTGTATAACACAAATCAGCTACAAAGTCCTCAGACCATAAGCTGCTTTCATCATTTCTACATACTCCAATAGGGCAAAAATGAAGAAAGTACTACCAAAATATTAATAACATACAGTATAAGTTTGCCCACTGATGGTAAACAACATTTTGCACTCTGAAGGCATGTTACAGAGATTTGCACCATCCAGATTTTGAGAAGGCTAATTATACATGCATACAAACCAAAGATAAAACAGGAAATGCCAGTTTTAAAAACTGTCCACAAATGGACCATCGAGACCACCGCAATACTCCAAGACTGCTTCCTCACCACAGGCCAGCAGATGTGCATCGGTGTTACTGATGCATCAGGTGGCGACATCAATGAGTACACAGACTCCTGCGGAGAAACGATCAAGAAGTGTGTTCAGGATGTTGTTCCTAAAGTCCACACACAGTTTTATTCTAACCATAGGCCCTATAACCATTCTACCCATTAACACTGTCAACTGAAAGAACACACTTTAAGTCGTTGAACCTCGTGACCTTCAAAAGGCTGCAGAAATTCAACAGCCTCACCAAGAACTCACCACGACAGCAGAGAAGGGGTGACCAGCTGCCACGGGACACTAGATGCATGTTGAATTTGTATCACACGGGGAGGAGAAAAGGAGATGTGAGTTTCTTCCCACATTCCAAAAATGTACTGGTAATTAGTAGTATGGTTATAACCTTGCTCATGTCACAGTAATAGTATAATAGTAAAAAAAATAGTCGTATTACATAGTATTATGTTGTAATAATATAGTAGTACACTCGTGAAAAAGCAGCAGGGTGTTAATAATAACGAAAAAGCAGCAGAACACAAAGTTAACAACAGAAACAAAGTCACATAGGACCTAGTCATACATATTCAGATCAGGCCTAGCTAGCATAATGGGTTAACCATTTGAAAACTGGGTGAAGATGCACAGGCGGAGTCCGAGGTCGGGATCAAACCTCTGCACCAAGATGCTGCCTGTTACAGTGACAAGGCAAGTGGATATTAATAACATTAATAACAAAACAGCAGTATGTTTACAACAGTGGAAACTTGGTAAGATGTCTATAATAGTAAAAACGAATAATTAAGAGTATACTATAATACAGTGTCTAAAGTAAAGTGTTAGGATGTTTATCATTATAAAAGAGATATTTAGCAAATGTAAACAAAGTAGTATGTTTATGAATCAAAAAGGTATAGTCATTTTATAATGGTAACATTTCAATGGTAACATTAAAAACCTGTCAATTATAGTTGGTATGGTGGTATAATTCCGGGATGTTGGGAGGTCAGTAGCGAAAGCAAAACTGCCCCAGTACCAGTTTCAAAATCCATGAATGAATGAATGAATGAATCAATGAATCCATGCTTCCAAAATCATCCATGAAGGGCTCAATGGATCTAAACTAGTTTATTAGCAGCTCTTTTATTAGGGCTTTAAGTAGGTAAATATTTGCAAACCCCAAGTAAATTTGCAGTCACTTGATGGACGAGGGTACCTGCCAGTTCACTATTGCTTCAACCTAGCGGTCATTTTTACTTATCCCATTAGCGCTAATGAAATACTCTTTCACTGAAATTCACACGTCCCTGGTTTAACATATAAACGACAGGCAAGCTGGCTAAGGAAAAAGCAAACACGGACAAACAAACCGACCTGTGATATCTCTCAGCATGCCATTTAAAAACACCTGAAAGACAGATGCATTGCAGAGTCCTAACATTGTACAGCTACTCTGTTTTACAATGGCCCTACTTAAAATATTTTGTCGCAAATCCAGCAAAAACCGTGCTCTAAATTTAGTATTTGGATTTTTCCCGCCCCATTAAAGTAGTCGTGTTTAAAGTACATTATGCCATGGTACATAGAGTATATATTAAGCTCCTCAGTTTAATATAAATACGATGGAATTGTATTTATATTATATTTCCCCATCATAAATCAGCGACTACGTCTACTCATAATGCCCCTTAGTGTTGATGAAGGTGGTCTCCCATTTATCCCCTTCTCTAATACGAACTAAATTATCCTCCGAGGTCAAGCCTGGAAAAAAAAAAAATCTCACCTCCCATAACTGTCCTAAGGCTACCGGCATGAGGGGAAGTGGCGAGAGATAGAAGACTCGGTAATCGATACAGATAATAGTTTGGAATATTCTTTATGAAGAAGAAGCCAGAGGTGAATGGAGATGTAGAGGGATGAATGTAATCATTGGTATGTTTAAGGGGAGTTATAATAATAATAATCATCATAATAATAATAATAAGTTACCCTTATATAGTGCATTTCCCAAACCCAAGGTCGCTTTACAGAACAAAAATAATTTGCAAAGATAACATTACCCAAGACTAACAGGGGAAGAAGAGGAAAAAGATTTTGAATCAGAGAGAGGAGTAGCTGAGCACAGAGGAAAAGGTAGAGAGAGTTAAATGGCATTGATCTAATTGATCCAAATCTACTGGGATATTTCAGAATGTTCTCATGGCAAAAACATGACCGGGAAATATGTTCTTGATTAGACCAGGAGAGCCAAGGGTTGAACTTGAAGTGAACTTTGACTCTTGAGGTCTGCACAGACAGGCTTGACAATTATTCAGAACGTGACTGGCCCTGCCACAATACATGCACAGACCTTCACTGACCTGACAACGCTTCCCCTCTGGGGTTAAGCAGGAAGAATCACACTGCATGCTTATGGTTGGCTGTGATCCTGACAGCATCGATGACAAGTTCAAGCCAATCAGCATAAATGTTCCTCTTGGGTCATTGATCACGCAAGAATTGATGCAGCTGGTTCAGAGACAAGTTGCAGGTTAGTCCGGCGAGCACGACAGAATTAGGCCCATTTCTGAACATCGCTAACAGTGCCGACTCTTTGCATTTTAGCTGCCTGTAGCGATTGTAAAGTTCCAAATCTAATATCACTAGGAGATGGAACGATTCCCCTGGTGGGACAGCATCAGGAACCACAGACACAGAGGGAGGCGTGACATATTCATCGTTAGAACAATAATAAGATGTTTAAATGTTTAAGTTACTGAACATAACATTTATCCAGTATAACTACCCAGTAAGTATACTTCAGTAAAACAAGCCAGATAGACTCTAAAAAGAATGGAATGTGTTCAATAATAATTTCTTGTGTGTCTGGGGGCTGTATGGGCAATGATTGTGTTAAAAGAAAAAGGCAAAATGTGTTATGGTAGAACAGGCAGACTTAGGCTTGCTTGCGTAGCTTAATTATACTGGTCGTCAAAATGAAATATCGCCTAATGAAATATGTCCTTATTTTTTTGTGAGCAGTATGTATCATGACTATGAAGCCAGCTAAAAAAAGCATTGATGCCACACTGAGATTTCCACCCGTGTTATCTTTCTGATAATTAATAGTATTACGTTTCCAATTGATACAGCATCAGACGAAGTATAATGGGCATGTGATGAAAAGGGTCTTAATGGATGTTTTACCTTTATTTTTGCCTTGTGCGTTCCCAGCGCAAATGCAGTAATTTAATGTGAGGGCTCAGATAGCAGAATGAGTAAGAAATGAACAGGCTTCGGTTTTTTACATAGAGGGTTGAAAGATTTGGCCGAGCAGTCGTGCTATAGGCGGTGCACGCAATCTGAAAATGGCAAATCAGAATAGAAGTAATATACCAATATTATAAGGGTCATCAAGAGTGCCATCATCATCAAGGGCACCATTACAGAAAGGCATCACTACCACCATCATCATCATCATCATCATCATCATCACCATCGCCACCTCCTCCTCTCGGTGTGTCTTTATCATCATCATCATCATCATCATCATCATCATCAACCCCTCATCATCATCAGCACAACCATTATAGTCATCATCATTATCATTAGGCTGGTAATCATCCACCAAGGGTTTCTGACAAGCCCAATATAAGGGCCGACTCAGACTTCAGGCTCCCACTCATTTCATCCATGTGTGAGCGAAGAGCCGCAGAAGAAAGGACCATTCTAAAAAGAGGAACCACTGCAAAATATCGGAGCTTAATTCTCAACTGTATCCAACTTCTTGTGTTTTTTTTTTTATTTTTAAGCACAACAAAATGCTGTGGGTATAAAAAAGGATGTTATAATAGATAGAATGAAGGTTTAACATGTATGAAAAATCAGAAATGAGTGCGGCGGCTTGGATTACAGGTCATTCAAGCTTCTTGTCTAGCATGAAATTTACATTCTGTTCTGCTTTGATCTAGCTAATCTCAGCGTGCCAATCTTCCAACTGGGAGACGACGAGACCTCCTCCTTCAGTCAGCTTAGCATGGAGAGTGACTCCGAAGACCTCCGGACTGCTGAGAATGCTCATAAGGGCGCACCCATGTTTCCCCCTTACTTGTCCTCCAGAGGTTGCGATCGGCTCCTGGATGATGACGAGCACTCCTGTCTGCACTGTTGTAAGCGCAGCCTGACCGGCATAGGGGACAGGAGCGTGCACTTGGGGGGACAGCCTGCTCTAGAGAGGACAGGCGATGAGGGAGCAGGGCCTCACGATGGCCAAACGAAACTGCATTCTTGCGCGCTGTGCGGCTTCTCCTCGCGCTACACCAACCACGTCAAGAGGCACATGAAGACACACAACGGCGAGAAGCCATACCGCTGCTCGCTGTGCTCTTACGCCTCGGCGCAGCTAGTCAACCTGCAGCGCCACCTGCGCATCCACACCGGAGAGAAACCGTACAAGTGCGAACACTGCACGTTTGCCTGCAGCTCCCTGGGCAACCTGAAGAGGCACAAGCGTATGCACGCGTACCCAAATCACTCTCAGAACACGTCACAGCGCGTGCACGAGGTCGTCGGTACCACGCAGAATCCACACTACCGTGCGCGTACGATCGCAAACCTGGCCCAAAATACTCTCCAGAATATTCACGCTGTCACAAATCCTGCAAAGAACACCCAATGCAACCTCGCATGCCCCTCCGGAGGCCAGAATGGAAAAGAAGGTCTCCCTCATGGCTCAAGAGAAGGTACGGTTTCCCTTTATAAATATTTCCCTGTCTAGTTAGAAACTGTTATTTCCATTGTGTAAATGTAGACTGTGCAACATTTTTCCGATTTATATGTTAAGTGGTCTGGATTTATTCATCTAAAAAGAAAATGGCAAGTGCAGATACTCCCCATTTTAATGAATAGATTACATTGCAACAAATCATCAAACAAACCATCTAAAGTTGAATTTACTGTAAACCGTAATGTATTGTGATATATCGTATATATCATAGCATTGACTGCCTCATGGTTAAAATGGTTAAAACACTTAAACACTCAAAATCTTAACACAAACATTATTTTTAGAATTAAGTATTGCAATTTATTGAATAATGTGTTGAAAGTGGTTATGGTCACGACAACAGTTTTTCAATTCAGTTCGATTCAATTTTTTTTATATAGCGCTTTTTACAACGTAGCATTGTCTCAAAGCGGCTTTACATTAATACATAATCTAAATAATGTAACGTATCTAAATAATGTAATAATATAATCAATGGACCAATCCAAAGTTGAGCAAGCCTAGGGCAACAGTGGAAAGGAAAAACTCCCTAAAATGGTAGGAAGAAACCTCGGGAGGACCAAGACATTGCACCGTTAGTGATTTCGGTAAGAATAGCTGCTAAGATAGCAAATAACAACACTGAAAGTGTTAGAAATAACCTTGAACATGATACAAATATAAATTCAATTTTACATTAACTAATTGTTCTCAATAACTGAGTTCATCTCTCAGACAGTGAGCAATGACACAGCTAATGCATATAAGAAGTTTAAAATACTTGATGTTAGGACTTATAATGCCACATGAGGGTGACATGTTACACAGCAAATTTGTGTTCAGTTAACACTGACAAATTGTCTGTGTAGTGATAAGTGCTGACCTTCTAATGGTTGTGTACCTGAATATAAGCATACTTTAATGTTAGACCGACACAACCAGCACAAACACGGGTACGGAAAGTGGAATCTGTTGCTTTATTAGGCTAAGAAAACAATATGATGTAATGATGATATGATACATTTATGCACATTCGTTTTGGTTCTCACCATAAAATGTAGACTTTAAAATGCTGTACTCAGCCTACAGTACTGTGCAAAAGGCTTAGGCAAATTAGATTTGTTGTGTTAGCAATGGTATAATTACCATATATTGTCGATTATGGGATCCAAATTTTAAAACTTGGATTCATCACTCCAATTATACCTTTTCCACTGATCCTTATTTTAGGCTTTGTGAGTTTTAGCATAGCTAAGCATGTTCATCCTGTTCCCATTCAATAAAAGTGGTTTCTTGTATGCTTTTCTTCCAAAAAGACAATTTCTGAAGGCTTCATCTTTGCATCTTAATGAAGCTGCTATTGCTATTGCTGCTCTAGTGCTGTTCATTCTTTTTTATTCTTAAAAAATACATACAAATTCTCAGTATTTTCTGATTGTATCATAATAAAAGAGACTGAAGCATTATACAATGGTACCTCCGCACTCATTGATAATTTATTCCAGAAAACTGATTATTTTTGCTCAGCAGAATGCGTTGAGAACCACGTTCAGGTTCTGAGGTGGTCGAGCATCGGAGGATGACTGTGTATGGTGATTATACTATTGCTGAAATATTATCTAATGAGAAAATCTATGTAAATAGCTAATATATAGTTTTAAAAATAAATCAGACATTACTTTCCTTCTATACAAGACTTGATTTATCAGTCTAAGCTCTTGACTGACCTGCCCTTTAGTTTTATAAACGTTTAGGTTACCCTGGCCACAGTGGGTAAGATACGGAACTCCTGACACTAGCAAGAAGTGCCATTTCTGAGGAGCCAGGAAATATTTGTTGATGCTCATCCGACTAGAAAGTGTTACAAAACTATCTAAAGTGTTTACCAGTCAAGATCCAGACTGTCTACAAATGGAGGAAATTCAAGACGAAGGTGTGGATCAAACATTTTGAATTTACCAGCAAATTCTGAAGGAAAATATCAGGACGTCTGTGCATAAATTGAATCTGAAGGAAAAGTAGGTCACACAGCAAGACAACGACCCCAAGTAGAAGTCGTTCTACCAAAGAATATGCAAAGAAGAGTAAAAGAAAAAAAACTGAAGATAATGTTCTGAATGGCCAAGTCCACAGCAGATACTGGACAAGGGTGTCCGCTAAATGACAGCTTTGGAAAGTAATAGCTTCAAATTGCACGTTTTTTTTTTTATTTGGAGTCTATAGGCCACATAATTAAGATATGTTAATTAAAATACATGTGCATAAGCGTACATAAACACATAAAAGTACATAATCACAATTATCTGCACAGTTGCATTAGCATTTTTCAAAATCGGCATTGTGATGGGAAATGAAATGGGTCCATCACTTGTAATCCACATGTTCTGTCTAAAAGTGTATATATTTTTCGCCTCCAGTGAGTTACTTATTGTGTACTTGTCAGTGCCATACATGGTTATACAGTGATAAACTAGCAACATTCAGGACTAAATTGCGAACACAGCAAATGTGTTTAAAAGTGTAGGTACTTTTACAAAGTTTACAGTATTAAGAGTACAGTATTAAAAGTTATGAAACTGTGCCATGAGTATCAGAGCTGACCTGTACAGAAGTCATCTAAAGAAGGGAAATAACAAAGTGAAGGTCTAGGCATGGGCAGTGCTATCCTTAGCACACCTGTCCAGCTCATTACTGCAACCATCAGACATAAACCCCTTCTTTTCTTTCTTTCTTTCTTACTTTCTTTTTTCTTTCTTTCCTTATTTCTTTATACTTTCTAGCTTGCTTAATTTCTGTACTGGATTTGTTTCTGGTGTAACTTATTGATTTTTTTTTACCTACCATTGTATTCTTTTTTCTTTATTATGTTTAGAATTATTTATTCTAATTATTATTGTTTTCTTCTTTTCTAGATAATTATCTGTGGTCAGCCGGATGCAGAGGATACAGCCAGTCTGATTGCCTGTGTAAACTCCATATTTATTCCTTACAAAGTAAGTTAAAAATCAAATGATCAGTTCAAGTGAACGAATGATCATCAAATCAAGATCGGTTAATATTTTTATTTGCATGTGTAATTAGTATCAGTTTCGTGTTGCGTAGGTTATCTGAGACTGGTCTGAATTGATATTGGCACTGGGAGGTCGGGAGTTTGGTTTTTTTGAGGAGTGGGAGGTGGTGTGGTGGTGGAGATGTTTCCCTTTCGAGAGCCTCTGTAGTAGCTTCTCTATTTGCGCCCCAGGCAGGGAAGATATTATGGCACCTTAATTAAGTCCCAGTTGGCCGTGGCTAGTGGCTGTAATGACCAGTGGTCCTGTAGCCTTCCTACACTACGTGCTCCTCCATTTGTTTGCTTTTGGTTCATAAGTATAATATTGAGCTGCTTATTTTGAATGTAGAGTAGAATGATGTCAAGAACCCTTACAATTTATTATAATTTTTTTCCTTTATGCATGGCCTACTGGTTGGCCAGTGTAGAATTCCATGTGGATTAGTCCTCATGCTAATGAGTAGACAAAAGTAATCTCTCACTAAAGGTCAAGTTGTCAAATTTGCTCGCACACACTGTGAGGCAAAGCTGAGACAATGGCTGCCCAGCACAACATGTGCAGATTGATTTTAAATAATTACTAACTAATTTGTGATTTTCTGTAAGCAGGATTTGTTTTATCGTTGATGTAAAGGTCATCGCAGCTCATAACATTTTTACTCATCCTGACCCTTTTCTGACCTCTGCACATACAGCGCGGTTTTAATAGGTTCAATGGATTGCAAACACACACACTGGTCTCGCTATCCTGGTGGGGACCTTCTAATAATTGCGGTAGATAATTAATACCACACCTACACCTTACTCTAACCTTAACCACAGTATGGATATATTTAACTCATTTGTTTTCTTCAAAAGAAAGACCATTTGTTTAAGAAAGTGGTTTTCCTGGCGGGGACCAACAAGATATCCTCACAAGCTAAAACACATACACACACACATACACACACACACACACACACACACACACTGGCCTTTTACAATGCATGCAGTGACAAATCTGATATTGCTACTGCGGGCCATATTCAGAGTTGATTATAATGGGAGTTAATACTGAACACATCAGTGGATATCTATGGACATCATCGCATACATGATACACTCAAATATCTGATATTTCAGACACTTATCTGATAGATTTACCACAAAATTTTGTTCCTGTATGTCATGTTCTGTACACACACACACGCACACACAAAGGAACATATTTTAAGGGAAGTATCAAATATATAAACATGGCTTTATAAATAACATTCATAAAACCTGTTGTGAAACGAATAGAGGACCCAAGGATGCGGGGACGGGGGATCACGTGACGTGGGTGACAAAAAAGGGACGAACCAAAAAGGTAGAGCAAAAGGCTTTCCAAAGGTACAGAAAAAAAAAGAAGCTGCTCCAGGGTGCGGCCCAAATTCGGGTGACGCAATGTGCCTCCAATGCGCCAGGGGGCGAACGTGAGCTCGAGCGCACTAAGAGGTAAGGCTGCTTCGGGGAGCATCCAAAATTGGGCAACGCATTGTGCCTCCGAAGCGTACATACATGGGCTGTGTTTAGAGTGGTGTAAAGTGGACTTTTTTACATTATGAACTGAAATTATGCACGTCGAAAAACAGACAAGGGATGTAAAAATACAAAGGATGTATTAATTGATGCCTTTGCTGTAATTACAAAAAAAAGCTGTACATACAAGCATGACAAATCCATTGTAAGTTTAATTTATCGTAAACCAAGGAGTTTAATGTATTCTTTACTAGAAAAATTAGGGGATACCCCAAAATGAAGTAATGGAAGTATAAAACAATTATTGCCAAAACAATAGACTTTCCTTCCTGCAATTCCTAGTGCTTATTACTTCTGCCCCTCGTGACTTCCTATGTCATGCACTGCCAATTTCCTCATTTATCACAGGCAAGTGCTGCAATCAGTCTGCATATCACTTGCCCGGGGAAAAATAGAGAGTACGCTTCCTGCTGAATTTGTATTTATGTGTATTATTGGATTCATATCATCAAGTTGAAAAAGTGTAAGCCAAACCATCATAATATGGGGAGAGCCTGTGTAGGGTGAGATTTTTCTAAAACACATAATGCATGATTTACAATTTATATTTACATCATTTAGCAGATTACCCTATACAGAACAATGTACATATCAATGTAAGTCACAAATCACAGGACACCCTGTGATTTAAGAAACAAAAAGGAAAATCGGAATAAACAGCAAGTAATAAGTGAGCCAGTCCAGAACAGATACGTCATTTTCCATCTTGTTTCTGAAATAAAATCGACTGTATCTTTGGACTCACTATGTGTAACTGATCATCCTGATCAGGTACAATCAGGGTATTTAAGGACTTAATGGCCTTGCACAGGGCTTAGTAGTGGTAACTTGATGGTACTAGGACATGAATCTTTAACCTTCTGCTAAGTGGTTTAGCACGTTAACCACTTGATTACCACTGCTGTTTGAGCCTAGATACTTTTGTGATAAACATTCTGAGAATAAGTACTCTTAGGCCTAGCATATTACCAACTCCTGTTTAGGACAGTGTTATGGTGTAGACATGCAATATCTATACCATGCCAGAGTCTGATTTCTTAATTTGACTCCCAAAGTCTGGTTCATATAAATAGTGTGTTGCATAATCTATAAGGCTGTTAGAAGGCTGTGTCAGCATGACCAAAACGACTCCAAATAAGTCACAAAGTAAGTACTACCATGATGGACATCATGCTATGCAAGCACCCCTTCTCCAGCACGAAACCCGCATTGGGCCCAGAACGTCTAAGTGCCATGCGAGTGCAGGCCAGCAGGGGAGTGAAGACAGGAGAGGCAGATAAGGCAGGACAGTCGTGCTCAAAGCACCATAGAGGGCAACCGGTCAACATTACGCCCCCAAAATACACACTTATAAATTGTAAAGTATGCAATTCCATATACAGGCACAGTGAGATAGTCTTATGCACTAAATAACACGTTGTTGATTTAAAAATGCTCTGCAGGGAGAAAAAAAATCTTAGCATGCCTGAACTTTTATACACGTTAATATTTATCATTAAACTAGAACAAAAAATTCTTAAAATGAATAAACCAATGAGTTATTTAATGAATTGGTTTGTAATTTATGTAATTGTTTTATTGCATTGCATTGTAAAAGATTTATTAATTACAGTTACGTTGCGTTTAGTCATTAACAGTTGCTATGATGCAAGAAAAGTTATTTATTTACTATGCATTGATGGCTCTACAACTGTACTGGCCAAACACACACTCACTGGGGTCATTTTGAGAGATCGGTTAACCTAAAGCATGTCTTTGGAGTACTTGGAGGTACTGGTGTAAAATGATGTAAAATATTGAATATGGGACACTTTTTAGTGCTTCGTGTGTATGTAGGTAGCTAAATATAGTCACACACAGCATTATGCCTACATTTGTACAATCCTTGTCAAATGTCATGTTTTAATAATAACACCTGCACAGAGAATATTTTCAAAACAATATTGTTATTTGGCTTATATTCCAGGTGATACGCAATCTAGTATTTTGGAACATAACTATTAATGTATTATTATAATTAAGGTATTTTAAAAAAGAACAAATCATGATAATAGACCACTGTTACAAAAGATTTACCATAAGATACGTTGCTATAACTAAGGTAGCACTTTATTACAAGCATATCTGGCGTAAAGTAGGTGTATATAATAGGCTACATTTAAAATGAACACGAGACCCCTGCAGCTAATGCAGAACACAACCATACCCTATTAATATGTCGTTTTTCAAATAGTGTGCAGACTCTTACTGAGACTCTTATTAGTAGGATTTACATGGATAAACATGGCGACACACAGTGATAGGTAAAGAGTTGGAAAGTAGGCCAGTTTAAAGTTGCAGTATTAAAGTAGGTGGGACTGGATTGATGAGATGGAATGCATGCATGACTGGCCTTGTTCTGTCCAGATCTCTGCATGGTGTTTATTGCATATATGAGTAGATATGTCCCTTCTAATTACTGTGCATGAGCTTTATAGACCTGTCCCTGCTAACTCACGTGTGGCATTGTATCATGTGATGCCACTCAAACACTTTGACTGCTTTGATGATTTTTGTACAGAGAGAACACTAGCTATATTCTGAAATAATTTTCTCTAGAATTTCCCATGTCTTGTGATGGATTCAATGTGACTGTTGTTTTGCCTAGCTCTGAATTTTGTGAACAGCCAGTGTCTCCAGGTTGCTAACATCAGACCCAGGCTGTGACTGGACTTGTGGCTGTGAGTGTTTGCTAAGTGGGACACAAGACTGTCAGCTCATATAAGCTGTTTTTGTTTTAGTGACAGAGCTGTCCCCTGTACCACTGTCCTGCTGCTGTCATTCTGACTAAACTTGTCTGTCTCTGCTGTTCCTATCACTATTAAATGTTCCAGCTGTAACAGCGGTAAGAGGAGATTTAGTAAAAGTAAGGCTGTTGACTCGTTGGATAAAAGTTATTTTGTTAACATGTACAAATGTATAGACCATTTAAAAATAGCGTAAATGCAGTCATTTAGATTGATGTATAGGTTAGTGCTGTGAAGAAATGCATATGGTCGACTTTTATTGATTTTCTCTTGATTCCTTTGCAAACTCTTTGATTCTTTGCAAAAATATTTTCGACCCAGAAAGACAGATTTCTTATTTTATTGATAATTCTGCTAATATTACAACTTCAAATCAGAAAAAAAAGTTTGCACAGTATAACCCTAGTGTAAAAATAAATCAAACATACTGTTTCTTACATTTACTTTTAATCCAAGATATTTCATGATTTGTATATATTTTTGCAATATACTTGTAATATGTTTGCCAATAAACACACATTCCTGCATTTCAGACCTGTAAACAACTCAAAAAAATTGGTACAGTAAAGCATTAACCATTTTCCTTTTCACAAATTGTAAAAGATGTTAGAAAGACACGTTTTGCAGATGCTGCTTTTGTACTAAGTTATATTTATATGATATTTAGTTGTTAATCTTTTTTTATATTGTACCCCATTTCTGTGGGGACAAAATGCCAAAGTAAATGTAAGGAACACACACATTATTGTTAATATTATTATTATTTAGTGTCAGTATGATGTTTGTCTGATGTTTGAAATGTTTTCTTTTTTTATGATTTAGATTGGCATGAATATTTATTAGTAGCTGTTTACTATACTTAAATTGAAATTGAAAGATGCATCTGATAATCATTTAGGTTTTGTAATCTGCTGCACTCTTATCACCTACAACTGCCACAAAGAATTTCATACTTAGAGGCGAAAAGCAAAAGTCCTGGACCAAAACAAGCACTGAAGTTTATATTTACTGAGATTAAAACTGAGATATGATATCAGTAGAAGCAGTTTGTTTGAGTCAGTGTTGAATTAGATTTTAGAAAATGCGACATAGAAAATGCCGGAGGCACACGCAGTGTTCCGAAAACAGGCTTTATTGTAAAATCGGCAGGCAAAAATGAAAAAACCAGACAGTCCAGAGTCGGAATACCAAAAAGCATGGTGAACAGGATCAGAAAGGTGCGAGATGAAGGCGGAAACGAAGAGCAAAAAAAGGGTCGGTAACTGTAAGTATAGCGATAACAAACTCAATCAAAACTCTGGGTGGACCAAGAGACTTGGTGACAAAAGAGTGACGATGGGGTGAATAAATAGGGTGAGCAATGAGGGGCGTGAAATGAGGTACAGGTGTTTGTGATTAATACGAGGGTGACGGTGAACGCGAACGTGTGCGTGCGCGGGTGTGGTCTGCCGAGCAGAGCGTGGGTGTGACACTTCTGCTGCACATATTCTAATATGTGTATTTCTAGAGTTATGAATTCGATAATATGAGATGTCAAAATTTTCACCAGCTTCTAAGGGTTAAGCAATTTTCTGAAAAAAAGAGTAGAAAAGCATTCATTTATATGGAATGCAACTCGGACCTGTTGTGTTCAGAGTTTTTTGTGAGGATCTCCAGCCTACTGGTTTATTTTCAGATGAATGCAATCTCAGGAAATGCCAAGATGTATATGCTTTTCTATTCTGGTGTAAATTCAATTACGCATCTCCACGTGTTCAGTATACATGTTAACAGGTCTTACACTTCCACTCAACTTGATAAAAAGGAAGATTTTGCCTGTTGCCTAGACATAGTCAATAATAATGCTGAGGAAGTCAGTTCTGATGAGATAGAAAGGCTAGTTGAGCATGGATGGAATAGAATTCATCTGGCCAGGCTCTGATAAAGAAATCAGGTGACCATTCTGCAATGACTAAGCCTCAGATGGGCTCAGGTCTAAATTGTTTGTTTAATTGACTGAGACATGAGAGCAGCTGTCTAATCACCCCGTGGATTGAAAAGTTGGAAGAGCCAATTGCAAAAAAGATGACGTTCCAATTGAACTGAACTAGCAGTCAAATCACCATCCCTATAGGAGCTACATTATATTTTGAAGTCAGTTCATGGTGGTGTGGTATAGATGTGTTATATGACATATGACTTTTTAGATATAGCTGTTATTTAAATAAGATATAACAGATTTCGGTGATCTCTGACAAAATTATTATTATTGTGTTTTCTTAAAATGTCATTAATAAATACAATTAGAAAGCTGTAATTTCAACCAGTTAAATAGAAAATAAGCTCACTGGATAACAAGATTAGCCTGTGACTGAAATATACCTGCAATATGATTGACATGGACAGGACTCGTTCCTCGATGCAGCTAACATCAATGCTCATCCACACTTACCCTCAACATCTTACTCATTGTTCCAGGTAGTATATATGATTTTCAGTATATTAAGTAAATGTGTCCGGAAGTTTGATTGGTACTGGTAGATCAAGTTAAATAAATGCCTGTTACGATTAGAATTTAATGTCAAAACTTTTATAGTCAGCATCCTCAGACACACATTGTATTGACAGCAGATACTAATTTATTGTAATAAACTGATCCTGGACATATGGAGCATAATTTACCATGTCATGATCCTGTAATGTTCATTTTGTTACAAAATTTATTATAAGGACGTTTATGGGAATTTCAAAACATGTACATAATATGTCTGTATTTCCATACACAAAACATGTGAAGTGTATCAAAGATTTACTGACATAACCCACAGAGCACTAGATATTTAACAGGAGTTGAAGATGCATTTAGCTTGACACATTGCCCAGCTGTAATAGAGAATGTTTTTAATTTAAATCCTATTATTGTATCATCTGTTTGTTTAGAGCAGGACACAGAGTTTAATTATGAGGAATGAACTGTATAAGAATTCCCAGCTTCTTCCTCATCTGTGCATATTTATTTAATTCAGATTTGTAGCAAGCCACAAGAATCCATAAATTAATTAATCCCACAAATCACAATTTAGAAAATCCAGATTGATTAGGACTATTGAAACGAGTGTATCTCTGTGTGTGTGTGTGTGTGTGTGTGTGTGTGTGTGTGTGTGTGTGTGTGTGTGTGTGTGTGTGTGCTGAAATCAGGCAGCATGCATGGTGGTTATGTGGTTGAGGCTGTATTGCATTGGTTCCAAACTCAGTATTGCTTCATCTCTTTGATTAAGCTGCGTATTGCAGTAATGTGACTTTTGTCTCTTGGGCACACTAGGCAAGCATGGTTTTATGAAAGAATATTATTGGGGCACACATTGAAGCTAAGCTTTAATTTGAAAGACTTAATATGTTATTTTGTTTAACCCAACAAAGAAGATGCGAAGTCTAGAAAGGTGCATATTAGTTCTAAAACATTAATTTGAAAAGGGTTCATGTGAAGGTCATTTTGTTTCTGTTATTTATCACCAGGGAACATATTGTGTGTTGCTGTTCCGTGGTTGACTTGGACATGAATATGGAATATGGAAATGGCAGACACATAAGCCCAGTCTTTTGGGTCAAGTGCGTTCAACTAGGTGATTATTGGAGATGAATGGCTCTGATTTTATAACAAGACCATAGAGACATCATAACAGCCAGAGTGGTTTAGTGAGGAAAACCAGAAGAGAAAGCGATGAGTAAGCAAGAGAAAGTGAGATGGGGAGGTTAAGCAGTCATGCTTGCAAACTCTGAGACAGCACAACAAAGATATACAAACTGTGGCCAGTGGAGCACTGCTATTATTCTCCATTCCGTCTAAGATTATTTCACTGGCAGTAATGCCAGCAGACAGACAGCAGTCAGTTATACAGTGTTCACGTTTACCTGTTCTAAAATGATTCGTAGAAATTACAACAGGTATGATATAAATTACATGCAATATACTGCCAAAAGTATTGGTTCATCAGCCTTGGCTCGCATATGAGTCACATATGGTGACTATTCCTATTCCATAGGGTTCAATATGACATTGGTCCGCCCTTTGCATGCTTCAGCTTTTCTGGGAAGGCTGTCCACAAGGTTTAGGAGTGTGTTTATGACCATTCTTCCAGAAGTGCATTTATGAGATCACAGACAGATGTTGGCCGAGAAGGCCTGGCTCTCGGTCTCCACTCTAATTCACCCCAAAGGTGTTCTATCGGATTGAGGTCAGTTAGGTTCATCCACACCAGACTTTGCCATCCATGTCTTTATGGACCTTGCTTTGTGCACTGGTGCACAGTCATGTTGGAAGAAGGTGGTAGCTCCAAACTGTTCCCACAAAGTTGGGAGCATGGAATTGTCCAAAATGTCTGGGTATGCTTAAGCATTCAGAGTTCCTTTCACTGGAACTAAAGGGCCAAGTCCAGCTCCTGAAAAACAACCGCACACCATAACCCCCTCTCCACCAAACTTTACACTAGGCACAATGCAGTCAGACAAGTACCGTTTTCCTGGCAACCACCAAACCCAGACTCATCCATCAGATTGCCAGATGGAGAAGTGAGATTCATCACTCCAGAGAATGGGTCTCCATTGCTCTAGAGTCCAGGGGCAACGTGCTTTACACCACTGCATCCGACACTATGCATTGCACTTGGTGATGTATGGCTTGGATGCAGCGGCTCGACCATGGAAACCCTTTCCATGAAGCTCTCTGCGCACTGCTCTTGAGCTAATCTGAAGGTCACATTAAGTTTGGAGGTCTGTAGTGATGGACTCTGCAGAAAGTTGGTGACCGCTAAGCCTGCTCCGTCAGTTTACGTGGCCTAACACTTCGTTCCCAAACACTTCCATTTTTCTTACAATACAGTGCACAGGTGACATCCTATCATAGTTCCACGCTGGAATTCACTGAGCTCCTGAGAGCAACCCATTCTTTACATCGACACCTGTGGTCATGGAAGTGATGGGAACACCTGATTCAGATAATCTGGATGGGTGAGCAGATACTTTTGGCAATATATGTGTACGTACACACGTACACACACTCACACACCGTTTATCGCGGGGGTTACATTCCAGGACCACCAGAGATAAACGAAAATCCGAAGTAGGGACGCTATATTTAATTATTAAGTATTTATACACTATTTTAAGTCTTTAAAAATCCTTCCCCACACTTTTACACTACATAAACCTTTCCCATTCCCTTAATAACTGTAACGCAGTTATTAGCAGTGTAAAAAATGGTGGAGGTAAATGCAAAGTTTCGGAAAAAAGGCTATAATATTTTAAATCGGCAGGCAGAAATCAGAATCACGGACAGTCCAGGGTCGGAATACCAGAGTGCATGGTCCGCCGACATGCTTTTCCTTAACATAACTGCAAGGGTTCTAGATAGGAGACACAGGAACACATTACAGGGCTAGGAGTTGCTGTTGCATTGCCAGGGCACAATCCCTTCCAACTGGTCTTCCCAACCAGTCAATCAAGAAGTGACACCAAAGGCTGTCACCATGGAGCCCTCACCCCATGCCCCCAAGGTAGTGGGCTAGTGAATTAGACCCCTGTGCTACTTAATCCACATTTGGGTAATCCACTTCAGTGTCGCACAGGATCCAATGCCTAGCACAAGGTGGGAACAACCCCTAAACAGGGCATGTGCGTGCGCACACACTTTAGAGATGACAGTTGACCCAAGGCATGCCTTTGGAATGAGGTGGGAAACTGAAGTAGGTGGAGAAAGCCAATTCATACCACTTACAAACATTTCTGAATTAAATATCCCATAATTTACCAAACAGTGTATATATGCTAATGCCACACAAACGGCAGCCGACCATGACTCAAACCCAGGTATCTGGAGCCAAATTACTTTTTTTGATCAAGAGTTAAATTGATAAAGGTAAACGTTAAAGCTATTGAGTTAAGGCTCTCGACTACAACATGGCTTAAATCTGTCTGTTATCTGCTTTGATTGAAAGTAGCACTAGATTGGGGCTGCTCTATGTATAAAACTGTACCGGACATTAGACACATTGACAATAGATCAACTGGAGAATGCCAAATCAAACTGACAACATTTCAGATAATTCAGACATTAAGTACTGATCCCAGTACTTAATGACATCATTACTGAACGAGACAGCCCTTAAAGCAACCTCAAGATAACTGACAGGACTGTCAAGATAACATTTTAAAGCATCATTAGAAAGTTTACTGGAAAATTAGTACCACATTTAAATATGGAAATGTAGTTTTCCATAAAAGTACGTTTGACTAATAAGCAAAGGATGTGCCCCTGCCTTCTGTAAATCAACCTGACAGGTATGAGCAAGCTCAAGCTGCTGGTTAGTTTGGTAATTAAAGTTGTCGTCTGAGTAGAACTCTACAAAGGATGGAGCAGAACATAAAGATACTGCCATGTTTAATCTAAACACTGTACAGCTCAGAGATGTCAAACAAACTGACACACCAGGAGCCTTACGTTTAAAGGGGCGTTAACTTGTGCAACATAGTAAAAGCTCAAGTTTCTGTACAGATGGAAGACTTTTGGAGCAGGTTTGGCTTTTAACTGACAACATAATATGTGCTATAACAGAAAGAGAGCACAGCACTGTACCACATCAACAACCGGCATACACCGTAATGGCGCGCTGCTCACCTCTGGACGCGGAGAGAATCATGTCGGGAAACTGAGGCGTCGTGGCGATTTGGGTCACCCAACCACTGTGACCCTTCAGGGTCCCTCTCAGAGTCATCTGCTCGGTCATTTTGGCAAGCTTCTATCGCACCTTTTAAGATGGATGGCTTTAGATAGAGACGGAGGGCTAAGCTAGCCACACTTCTCAATTTTGCGAGGCACAGGAAAAGGACCTCTAGGTAGTCGGAAGCGAATCTTGGCACGCCATCTCGTTCTGTTGCATTCTGGGACTTGTAGGTTATTGCAAACGTTTAGCTTCTTCATACAGTCACGTGAAAAATTGAAAGGTTTGGAACAAAATTAGTCAAGTGACGTGTTTGGTTAAATTTCGGAATGAAAATAAGTTAGCACGGCAACTATAGGAAGCCAAGACTTATCCTATGATTGTATGATTATCTCTGAAAGTCAGTGAGGGTTTGACTTTAAATTCGGGGGAGACACTGCTCACATCACCCTACCTAACACATCAGATGAATAGCGTGGTATTTTATGTTAAATAAAACATAAGATATGCTGCACAATAAATACCAAAACATGAATTTAATATGCCAAACGTCGTACCCTGGTTATGAATAGTTACTGCGAGCATATGTTAAAGTTAAGTTATATACAAGCATGGTGGCTCAGTGGGTGGCACCGCTTCCTCACAGAAGGAATTGGTGCCCCGTCTAGGGTTGTTCCTGCCCTTGCGACCAGAGTTCTGGGCGGGTACCAGCTGGCCCGCGGCGCCGTGTGGATTAAGTTATTGAATGGATATATTCCATCCAACAACGTCTCACATTATTACGGATAACACTTCCAGTTTAACTTGCTTTTAAATGCTTAAATAGTGTAGTTAGTATGCTAAAGGAATAAAACTTCAATC